>VMBQ01011821.1:0-12339 GCA_007657795.1 Dreissena rostriformis | reverse complement strand
TGGCCTTAAGATCATCTAGATAAAACTTCTGACCAAGTTTGGTGAAGAACGGATGAAAAGTACTTGAATTAGAGAGCGGACACCATGCTGAATGTTAAAAAACGCACTAAGTGACCCCATGACCTAGTTTTTCACCCGGCATGACCCATATTCAAACTTGACCTAGACATCATCTAGATACAACTTCTGACCAAGTTTGGTGAAGATCGGATGAAAAAACTTGAAATAGAGAGCGGACACAAGCTTGTTCCGCCCGCCAGCCAGCCCGCCCGCGAATCCCGCCCGCATTCGCCAATCTAATAACCAGTTTTTTCCTTCGGAAAACCTGGTTAACCAACAGACCGGCCAATCCCTATATGTCTCCCGACATCTGTGGATGCGGGGGGCATGAAAAGAAAATGTCAAATACCAGTATTTTAACTTAACAGCTTATCTGATTACAATTGTTCAAGTGCTTTAGTTAAAGAGTACTGTGTAATTAATCAAAAACGTGCACTAAAGTGAACCCTTAAAGAAGGTTATATCCTATTTTTGGCAATTAATTGACTGAAAAGTACAAAATGATATTAATGACATGACCTGCCATTTTTAGTACAACTCCTACGCAAGTACTAGGTTTGGTGGACATACATTGAGCTATATTGGCCAACAACTTTAAGAAATATAACACTGTACACTATTTAACTATTTATCTAATACTGGTAATGCAGTCAGTATTCCTAACACAGGTATTTCATTAACCATTTGAGCGCTGGAACCGGATTTTGAAGGCCTTTGCAAACAGTTTGGATCCAGATGAGACGCCACAAAACGTGGCGTCTCATCAGGATCCAAACTGTTTGCTATTCTGATAGTATTCTTTGAAAAAAATCAAAGAAAATGCTAATTTTAGAAATTCAGCAGACGACATTTTAGCAGACGACAAATTACCCAGCATGGAAATCCATATGAGCCGCCTTCAGAGAAAACGGGGCTTAATAAATGTGCATAAAGTGTCTAATCTGGGACGAAACTATACGCACATGCATAAGACCCCCTTTTCACGGGGCAGTGGACATTTATCCTTCATACTGCTCACTTGCTGCCAAAAATTCCCAAGTGATTGCACATTAACTTACATTTGGGTAGAAAGAAAATATTTATGTGGAGGTCTGAAAATATTATTATGTTGTTTGAAGTCTTATGTTGCTGCGCATGTTTGGCCATATAAGTTAGCTAATAGTGGCCATAGGGCTGTATATTTGGACAATAAAAATGAATGAATCAACATTTCTAGCTTCTTATCTCTGTTCTTGAATACTTAATTTAGTCAAAATGAAATTGCCGTTGTTTTACTCATGTCTGATATTTTGAGGAGCTTGTTTATTATTTATATGATTTGAATGGAGACATATTTGCTTTTCGTTATTTTATTATTTTTTTTATATCTTTTAATTAACAGGAATTTGATGCTGAACATTACCAAACAGGGGCCACATTTTTTGTTTGCTGTTTCTTATCATTATATCAGGTAAAGTGTGAACTACTTTCCTCTCAGTAACATATATTGGTTATAAGTTTGTAGTCTGAATTTAACTGTATTATTAAAACTATGTACACAGTTATCATTGCAATTCTTTTTGAAATAAATAAAGTTTGAAGAAGTAACATATTTAACCCTTTGCATGCTGGGAAATTTGTCGTCTGCTAAAATGTTGTCTGCTGAATTTCTAAAATTAGCATTTTCTTTGATTTTTTTCAAAGAATACTATCAGAATAGCAAACAGTTTGGATCCTGATGAGACGCCACGTTCTGTGGCGTCTCATCTGGATCCAAACTGTTTGCAAAGGCCTTCAAAATCCGGTTCCAGCGCTCAAATGGTTAAATCCTAGCTAAACTTATGTATAGGTTTTCTTGAAGTATGGCTTGTCTTTGAACAACATTTTCCCTGTGTTTCATAAGTTTGTACTTTTAATGCTCAATATTAGTAGCAAAACTCACCCTAAGAAAAAAAATGCCGCAAGAAACACCCGGATAAAATTATACCACGTCTTTATAGCTGCGTTATATAATATGCTACCCGCTAAAACAAAGCCAAACGAAAGCTACAAGAAAAAGCCGAATAAACATATTCCACGTCTTTATAGCTGCGTTATATAATATGTTTCCCGTTAAAACAAAAGCAACAAGAATCACCAAAATAAAATTATACCACGTCTTGATAGCTGCGTTATCTAATTTGCTATGCACAAAACAAATCTAAACAAAAGCTACAAGAAACATGAGAATAAAATTACTTGTATACCACATGTTTTTAGCTGCGTATCTATTATGCTACCAGCTTAAACAAAGCGAAAACAAAAGCTACAAGAAACATGATAATAAAATTATACCATGTCTTCATTGCAGTCGTATCTAATATGCTACCCTCACAAGAGACGCAAGGCGCTGGCCTGTGCAACGTTAGGAAGCATATGTGTGTGTCAGCTCTACCTTTACGATCATCGAAGCGTCTTCGGACTCATTTTCCACGTTACGGTCGCCTGCTACGGAACTTTTGTCATCATCACGCGACAGATGCAGTCTAAACTGCCACAGTATACTTTATGATAGCGCTAATAGAGATTTGTGTATGATATTTGTGATAGTTTTTAGCTCACCTGAGCACAGAGTGCTCAAGGTGAGCGATTGTGGTCAATATATGTCTGGTGATGTGTTGTCAACTTTTAGCCTGTTACCAATGTAGAGGCCATATTTGTGGGTCAATCTTGATAAAAATTGGTTAGAATCTTAGTTCTTTTATATCTGGGCTCATCTTGGATCTGGGTCAAGTGGGGAAAAACTTTGGTGATTAGGTCAAATCTAAGGAAAACCTTGTTACCAAACAGAAGCCACATTTATGACTCAATCTTGGTGAATCATGTTATTATTCCCCCGATAGGATGGCATATACATGTAGCAGTTGAACTGTCCGTCAGTCTGTCCAACTGTCTGTCCGTCCGTCCGAAAACTTTAACATTGGTCATAACTTTTGCATTATTGAAGATAGCAACTTCATATTTGGCATGCATGTGTATCTCATAGAACTGCACATTTTGAGTGGTGAAAGGTCAGTCATCTTTGAAGGTCAAAGGTCAAAAAAATAATATATATATATATTTTCAAAGCGGCACAGTAGGGGGCATTGTGTTTCTGACAAACACATCTCTTGTTTTTGTTTTAAATGTATACCCCAGTACTAAGGTAGTTTTTATTTGGATCAAGTGGGGTCAAAACTTGGTCATCAGGTACAATCTTAAAAAATAAATAGATCAAGTAGGGTCAAAAACTACCGTAGGTCAAATTGTTAAATCTTAGAAACACCTTGTTACCTCCCCAGAAGCCACATTTATGACTCAATAGGAGGAGACCTGGTCAATATGTTAACCTTGACAATATTAAGGCAAAATTTGAATGTGGGTCAAGAGGGATCGAAAACTAGGTCAACAGGTCAAACCTTGGTGCCACGCTAGAGGCCACATTTATGACTCAATCTTTATGAATATTTGCNAGAACAATGCAGGCACAGTCAATAGAGTATTAATTAGTTGCTGATAAGCAAGTGGCTGAATGGGTTTAATTGGAGAGATAAGAGTGGATTTCTGACTAGCCAGTATTCATGATTGGAGGTCAAACACAATTCAAGTTATGAACAGCTGTTTCTCCCCTAAGTAATTTACTGCACAACAAGAGCACCATCGAGCGGATGCCAACGCTTGGCTGTGGGTGCTTGGATTTTGTTTTTTTGACCTTTGACCTTGAAGGCCATCATTGACCTTGACCTTTTCACAACTCAAAATGTGCAGGTCGATGAGATGCACAGGAAAAACCCAAAAAAAAAACGGAAAAAAAAATAAAAAAATACCTTTGATCTTAAAGGATTACTTTGACCTTGACCTTTCACCACTCAAAATGTGCAGGTCCATGAGATACACATGCATGCCAAATATCAAGTTGCTATCTTCAATATTGCAAAAGTTATGGCCAATGTAAAAGTTTTCAGACAAAAACGACGACGACAACGATGCGGAAGACGAGAGGGCTATGACAATACCTCGGGTTTTCTTCGAAAACAGCCGAGCTAATAAATATTACTATTTGAAATTCTAAGAATATTTAATAAAGGGTATTCAGATGGCATCAACCATGTTTGTTGCAGTTCATCCCCAACCAATCATCATCATAATAATCCTCTTCAGAAAGGAACACAAATAAATAAATAATGTTTTTTTGGCAATTTAACTGTATATCTTATCGGCAGAATTAATATTCAGACTGCATGGAGAACATGAATATCAAAATTTGCATAAATTTCATTCACAGTGTACACTGGTTATTTCTAAGTAGAGTGCTTACAAGGTTACACTATAAAGCCATTTATTGAAAACTGTGCCGTCCCTTGGCAGCCATGTTTTTCAACAGACCGTAACCATAAAGGAACTCGGCCAAGATATCATAAGAACAAATGTGACTAAGTTTCATGAATATTTGACTATAAATATGACTACTAGAGTGTTAACAAGGTTTTACTATAGCCATACAAGGCAAACTGCCCTGCCCCCTTATAGCCACCATGTTTATCAACGGACCGCAACCATTTTCGAAAGCTGAGCTATCATAAGAACAAATGTTTCATGTAGATTGGAATATAAATGTGACTTCTTAAGAGTGTTAACCAGGTTTCACTATAGCTATATAAGGAAAACTGCCCCCTCCCCTGGTGGCCATGTCTTTCAATGGACCAGACCCATTTTCGAACTCAGATGTGATATTATGGGGACAACTATTCTGACCACGTTTCATGAAGATTGGACTTTGAATGTCACTTCTAGAGTGTTAACAAAGTTTCACTATAGCCATATTAGCAGAACTGCCCCGCCCCCTGGCAGCCATGTTTTTCAACGGACCAGAACCATTTTTGAACTCGGCCGAGATATCATTGGGACAAATATTCTAACCAAGTTTCATAAAGATTGGACTATAAATGTGACTCCTAGAGTGTTAACAAGGTTTGACTATAGCCATATAAGGAAAACTGCCACGCCCCCTGGCAGCCATGTTTTTCAACCAACCAAAACCATTTTCGAACTCATCCAAGATATCATTGGGACACATGTTCTGACCAAGTTTCATGAAGATTGGACAATAAATGTGGCCTCTAGAGTGTTCACAAGGTTTTACTATAGCCTCATCCAAGATATCATTGGGACACATGTTCTGAAGAGTGTTCACAAGGTAAATGTTGACGACCAACGATGGACGACGCACAACGGACAAAAGGCGACCACAATAGCACTTTGTGCTCAGGTGAGCTAAAAATGAGTGAAAATCTCTGACCTGGCCCAACGCCAACCCCCATAACTTTTTACCCAGGGGTCAGCTCAAAATTCCAAATAGTGCACTGTCACACATATGCTCATAGCTACCATGTGTTCAAGTTTCAAGGTTCTTGTGCTAATAGTGTAGGAGGAGATAGTGGCAAGGTAGGACGGACGGAGGAGATAACCACATAATCCCCCTGCTCCAATTCGGAGCATGGGGATAAAAATAAATGAACAATGTACATTAGTGAGCGAAATAATACAAATGATAGAGACTCATACTGAAAATATGTTTTCGTTTATGAATAATCATTGTTAGAAATTGATAAAATTATAAAGCATTACAAACGCGACAATGAATAATTCAGAGAGTTTTAATGTTATTGTTATATTTTGTGACAATACGTAGATTGCTTAAATAATGCACAGATGGCCGAGTTCTTTTTTTTTTTCATTGTGTAATTTTATCTTTGATTTATACTGGAGCTCTTTAGTTCCGATGTTTACATGTAGCAATTATAAACATTCAATGACAAACTTCAAACTAGAGCTTTGTCACAGACATTACGCATACACTCACATGCTGAATTGACACAGAATATTTTGCATGCTGTCTAAGAGAAGCTAATTTATGGCGATTTTTAAGAATTTTTATGCCATTATCATTTATGGCCATTTTGACCTTTGAACTCTTGAATTCTTTCGCATGACACACCGTCCAATGTCTGTGAACAAACTTATTGTACAGAGTTATTTTAAAATCTCACAATGAATTAAAATCTCACAATGAACGACATAGTGATGGCCCGGACAAGCTCATTTATGGCCATTTTTTACCTTTGAACTCAAAGTGTGACCTTGACCTTGGAGAAATGGACGTTATTCTTTCGCGCAACACACCGTCCAATGATGGTGAACAAATGTGCCAAATGATTTTAAAATCTCACAATGAACGACATAGTTATGGCCCGGACAAGCTCATTAATGGCCATTTTTGACCCTTGAACTCAAAGAGTGACCTTGACCTTGGAGATATTGACGTACTTCTTTCGGGCGACACACCGTCCAATGATGGTGAGCAAATGTGCCAAATGATTTTAAAATCTCACAATGAACAACATAGTTTTGGCCCGGACAATCTCATTTATGGTCATTTTTTACCTTTTAAAACAAAGTGTGACCTTGACCTTGGGGATATCAACGTAATTCTTTTGGGCCACAAACCGGCGAATGAGGGTGAACAAATGTGCCAAATGATTTTAAAATCTCACAATGAACAACATAGTTATGGCCTGGACAAGCTCATTCATGGCCATTTTTGACCTTTGAACTCAAAGTGTTACCTTGACCTTGGAGATATTGACGTAATTCTTTCGCGCAACGCACCGTCCAATGATGGTGAACAAAAAATTAATGTGCCAAATGATTTTAAAATCTCACAATGAACGACATAGTTCTGGCCCGGACAAGCATTGACCTTTGAACTTAAAGCGTGACCTTGACCTTGGAGATATCGATGTAATTCTTTCTTGCGACACACCGTCCAATGATGGTGAACAAATGTACCAAATGATTTTAAAAATCTAACGATAAATGACATAGTTATGGACCGGACAAACTTTCGGTTTAAAACGCACTAAGTGACCCCGTGACCTAGTTTTTGACCCGGCATGACCCATATTCAAACTTGACCTATACATCATCTAGATACAACTTCTGACCAAGTTTGGTGAAGATTGGATGAAATTTCGGGACAGACAGACAGACAGACCGACAAAGTGACTCCTATAAAGCCCCCATTACCAATGGTAATGGGGTATAAACATACCAAAATCTGTGAAAAATTCCCTTAAAAGGAAGACCAAAAAAAAAACGCCCCACCTTTATCCAGGTCCTTATATAGCTGATCTATAAATGCATCCAGCTCCTCTCTCTCTCCTTCCCCCAGATCTAGAGCATCACAGTTCTTCACCCATACACTGATAGAGCTGTCAAATCAAACAGACCGCACACTTAGAATACTTAGATATTCTTGGGAAACTGGGAACAATGAATGTGCGTAGAGTGTCGTCCCAGATTAGCCTGTGCAGTCCACACAGACTAATCAGGGACAACACTTACCGCATAGAATGGATTTTTGCTAATACCATTAAAGCAGAAAGTGTCATCCATGATTAGCCTGTGCGGACTGCACAGGCTAATATGGGACCATACTTTAAGCACAAGCCTTTGGCCCAGTTTTAACTGAGAGAGGCTCATTTGTAATTACAAATACACTAGCATGCATTGACATCTGTAACAAAACACCATGGGGTCAAAAATCAGTATTTGAATTTCTCTATGCATAAACAAGGTTCTGAAATCAAAATTTTATTCTGATATCAAAGATTATTATGTTTTATATTAATATCAGTAGATTGTATGATTTACACAAGCAATACCAAATTGCTAATATTTCACACAGTGTGCGTTCAAGGTACATGTGAAATTCAATTGTCTTTATTTGTTGAAAGAAATTTATGTGTAAATACACAATGCAAGTAAACATTACAAGTTACAGAAGTGGTTTACCATTATAACCATTAATTTAGACTTCATCAAGATATCAATCACAACAAATCTATGGGAAAAAAAAACTGGCTTATAATGCAATTGCGTAAAGTGTTGTCCCAGTCCGCACAGGCTTATCAGGCACAACACTTTCCGCTTTAATGGTATTTTTTGTCTTCTTAAGGAAATCTCTTCTTAGGGAAAACCCAGTTCAGGCGGAAAGGGTTGTCCCAGATAAGCCTGTGCAGACTGCACAGGCTAATCTGGGACCACACTTTAGGCACAAGCCCCTTTTTCCCAGAACGAGGCCCATACAGGAATTTAAACTAACTTTTTACAGTTGATTGCCCGCACAGCAACCATCTTTAGTATTTTGGATGCCCAGCTAAAGGGTAACGAGCCCAGAATCATGAACATGTCATGTGTATCTTATACTTTCTTTAAATAAAATATTAGATAATTAAACAACAACATTGCTGACATGACACACGTTCAAAGCATTATGACTTATTATGAGTCTGATTGAATCATTTCCTACGCCTAAATAAATGAATATTATTAAACTGATTATTGATCCATGGTTGCCAATTATAAAAAAAAGTTTAATTGAACTAAATATTTCAAGTTAAAAAAAAGCTAGTTGTCTGGTCGGGCTACCAACATTTGAAATTGAGTTGCCAGGGCCAAAATTAACTTGCCCCGGGCTCATGGGCAACCACTAATTTCCATCCCTGCCATATAACATCAATTAACCACATGCCTCACCTGGAGCCTATTCCTTGCTGGTTGGTCCCCATGAGTGCAAACATGGACCGGAATCCCTCGGGGGTCAGCCACTGACATGGAATATATGCGAAAAACGGGGCTTAATGCATGTGCGTAAAGTGTCGTTCCAGATAAGCCTGTGCAGAATGCACAGGCTAAGCAGGGACAACACTTTATGTTTGTGTGGCATTTTNTAATCACACGTTAAAGCCATGTAAATGTTATCGGGTCTTAACGCTTTAAATGGAGACAATTGTTTTCATTAGCGCTTGCATTTAATGATATAGAGTGTCTAATGTCAACATTATTAAGTTGAAGGTTTCTAGTCAGTTCTTGTTTTGCACAATTTCATCAAGAGAAGATGAGCATAAGTATGTACACGAATATATTTTAAATTGTCTTATATGTTCACTTTTTAGTTTTAGATATGATTATTTTCTGAACTTTGAAAGATAATATATATGTTATTGTTACATAAGAGTTATAAACTTGTCTGCATTACTTTGTTATCGTTGGTTTGCATATTTGAACGAAATCTTTGTTCGTTGATAGCAAAATCATTTTCTGTTACATTTCTGTTTACATTTATTCATTAAGCGTCAATTCTTACACATATTTGTATTTTATCATTTTATCTTACTCTGTAAACATGTATATAACATGAACTGAGCTTTTAGTATATGTTTATCATAATACAAAGCATGAAAAATAAAATTGAAGGAATATTTATCTCAGTATTTATATGTACATTTTTAGCTCACCTGAGCACAACTTGCTCATGGTGAGCTTTTGTGATCGCCTTTTGTCCGTTGTCCGTCGTGCGCCGTCAACATTTACCTTGTTAACACTCTAGAGACCACAGTTATTGTCCAATCTTCATGAAACTTGGTCAGAACATGTGTCCCAATAATATCTTGGACGAGTATGAAAATGGTTCCGGTGTGTTGAAAAACATGGCTGCCAGGGGGCGTGGCAGTTTTCCTTATATGGCTATAGTAGTACCTTGTTAACACTCTAGAAGTCACATTTTTAGTCCAATCTTCATGAAACTTGATCAGAACATTTGTTCTAACAATAGCTCGGCTGAGTTTGAAAATTTGAAAATGGTTATGGTTTGTTGAAAAACATAGCCGCCGGGGCAGCAGGGCAGTTTCCCTTATATGGCTATAGTGAAAACTTGTTGACGCTATATTAGCAACATTAATTGGCCAATCTTCCTGAAACTTTGCCAGAGATTTAAACTGGGTCATATGAGCTCAAAAACAATGTCACTAGGTCAAATATAAAAAAACATGTTAAAAGTCACTTTTTTGGTCCAATCTTCATGAATCAGCTTGCATTTTTTCAGAATAGTCTTTTTCCTTTTGCTCTCAGAAGAGTGCCTTAGGGCCCATGGCCCTCTTGTTCTAAAATAATACACCAAGATGTATTCGCATTCATGATAGGCGTATAACAACTGCACATAGAATATCATCGATATAAAGATAATAAAATGTCCCCCAGAACCTCACCTTATATGAGCCTTGCTCAGGGAATACTGGGCTTAATGTATGTGCATAACCCTTTGCATGCTGGGAAATTTATCGTCTGCTAAAATGTTGTCTGCTAAATTTCTAAAATAAGCATTTTCTTTGATTTTTTTTTCAAAGAATACTATCAAAATAGCAAACAGTTTGGATCCTGATGAGACGCCACGCTCTGTGGCGTCTCATCTGGATCCAAACTGTTTGCAAAGGCCTTCAAAATCTGGTTCCAGCATTCAAAGGGTTAAAGTGTTGTCCCAGCTTAGCCTGTGAAGTTCGCACAGGCAAATCAGGGACAACACTTTCCGCTTTGTGGTATTTTTTGTTTTGAGAAAGTCTCTTCTCAACAAAAATCCATTTAGGGCGGAAAGTGTTGTCCGTGATTAGCCTATGCAGACTGCACAGGCTAATCTGGGACGACACTTCACGCACATGCTTTGAGCCAATTTTTCCAGGTAACAGGACTCATGTACTTTTGAAACGTAATTGTCAATTTGTTCCAGCCTTTGTCTTGGACTATCCTCGATATACTTGTGTTGTGCTGGACAGTATTAAAAGTTGTTCTTCGTTTGAGATGGTGAAAGATCTCGCTAGGATGACAAAAGGTACAGGGTGATGATAAAAAGGGGCAAATTTGCTAAATCCAAAGAATTTCTTAGCCTTCCATTTTTTTATTATTAATGCATTTTAGCATATTTTATTCATTTGCTATTGAATATTTGCAAAAGTGTATTTAATTTCAACAGATTTAAAAATATATTTTTTGTCCAGTCCAGAGGGGCAGAAAGGGGACAGCAAAAAGGAGCAGGGCGCAGCACCCTTTTATTTAATCACTCTAGATCTTTCAATATTTGAGAAACATCACAAGTGAAAGAGATTTTAATGTCTATATTTTAATGTCTATATTTTAATGTCTATGTTTTAATGTCTATATTTTAATGTCTATATTTTATTAAGGTGCATATTTCATGTACATTGACAAAATACAAGAATGCAAGCATTTTTAATGTCTATATTTTATTAAGGTGCATATTTCATGTACATTGACAAAATACAAGAATGCAATAGACATTAGTCTCGCTGTGTGAAAAGGAGGTTTAATTAATGTGCGTAAAGTGACTGCACAGGCTAATCTGGGACAACACTTTACGCACATGCATTTCAACCCCCTGTTCACAGAGCGAGGCTCATATATAGACGCATGGCACAATAACCAAACAGCAAGCCCTAGACTTAACATGACAGCCAACACCGCAGTGTAGTGAACTGCTCCCAAAGATATGGTTTGACATAAAATGTAATTAACTCTTTCAGTGCTGGAACCGAATTTTGAAGGCCTTTGCAAACAGTTTGGATTCAGATGAGACGCCACAAAACGTGGCGTCTCATCAGGATCCAAACTGTTAGCTATTCTGATAGTATTCTTTGAAAAAAAATCGAAGAAAATGCCAATTTTAGAAATTCAGCAGACAACATTTTAGCAGACGACAAATTTCCCAGCATGCAAAGGGTTAATTTAGTGATATTTCAGATCAAATGTTCTATGTCAAAGCAGAAGAAAATCAAATACTTTGAAACAACTGGCAATCTTTACCTAAAAAACACAGGCTATTGGCATCGATTTTTGTTCTGTTTAGCTATATTTAAGTAAAACTAAATAAAACAAACTTTTGTTGCATTGTTATTGTGTATACCAAATGGAAAANTACAACATACTGGTCCAATTGATAGTCATCATTATGCTATTGGACAACATAAATTGAACTTAACATAGTAAATTGTTTCGTGTTTATCGTATGCTGGTTGATCGAAGATGATTAAATAATGAACATTAGGTAGTAACGTTTTAATGCAGATATAATCTTCAATGAAGCATAATGAGACGTTAAAAAATGTAAAACTTTGATCTTAAATTTTCTCGTGACGTTCCCGTTATGATTATCACACGCATAAAAAAAAACATAAATACTGGTATGCAATTTCAAATGTGCAACAAAGCACTCCTATTTACATGTATATTCAAACAAGCTGGGGCAGTAGAAAAAGTAGCATTTTAGCGCGAAAAAAACACAGTAACTCAACGGCAGGTATGCATATACCTCCCCCGAACTGCATATTCGACGACGAAGAAATATCAGAATTTCATCAGATCTAGAATAGT
>VMBQ01011820.1:0-28418 GCA_007657795.1 Dreissena rostriformis | reverse complement strand
TCCTGTTAAAAAACGCTCGTCTACATGTTCCAATATGTCTTTAGGTATGTTATTTATAAGACTATTGTATTTAAAAAAGTCACTGTCTGATGAATTATATATATATTTGAAATTAGTAAAGCTATACAATTTCTTCACGCGAAAGTCAATTAACTGGTCAACAAACACGATTCCTTTGTCGTACCAATCTTTCCAGTACAAAGTTTTATTTTCAATTTTTATTTTACTATTATTCCATAGAATATGTTTGCCGAAGTTATGTTCATAGCAATTTTTACATGTATTCCATCCTTGAATTATGTTTTTTAGAAATTCGTTGTCTAAACATATGCGTTTAATATCTTGTGTTTGTAAATTTGATTCAAATAGCAATTCTCCACCGTATTTTTGTAGGATGGTATCATACATAAACTTCCACATATTATTATTTTCTGTAAGTAGTCGTTTAACCCATGATCCCTTTATATAATTTAGTCTGTTAATTTAAGGCCTCCATTTCTATAATTCATTATTATTTTGCTGCGTTTTATTTTGTTGGGTTTACCGTCCCATAAGAAGTTAAATATTTCCGTAGTTATTTTTTGTATGGTGTGTTTAGGAGGGTTCGGTAATACAGTGAATGGATATACATGTACTAGTTTTGGTAAGGCGAATGTTTTTATTACTGTAATTTTCCCTAGTAAGGTCAATTTCTGTGATGCCATTGTTTAAGACAATTACTGAATGCATTTAATTTGGGTTCTAAATTCATAAACATATTTTGTATTTTACAGTTATAAAAGGATAACCCAAGAGTGTTTGCAGATTCCGATGTCCAAATAAATTTGTGATCATGGCAAAACCGGTTTGTAGTATTCTTGAATAGCCCTACTCTTAAAACTGTTGATTTTGAATTGTTAAGGTTTAAACCAGAAGTATGCCCAAATTGTGTTATTGTATTGACCAGATTTTCAAATGAATTTTGTGCACCGTTGTTAAAAAAGGTATTTGTATCTTATTTGCACAAGAGCGTAAATTGTAATCATCAATAAAATGCAAAAGTTATTGTATACGTAAAACATGTGCAATACGATTGCATTCCCTTAGTTTCGAATATTTTCCCAATTTAATTGGCGTTCAATTTTACCGCTACACAAATGATAACATCAAAACCAGCCCTAAAGTAAGCTTAAAGAGCTTCGCCGAAACACAAGACAAAAAAACACACACATATGATTTCCAATCATATGGACCAGAACGGTGGCATAAGGGTGGCGCGTGTGAACAAACAGCACACCGTTCGTAATTAGCAATATTTCTGATTTGATAAAATAGAGA
Organism: Dreissena rostriformis; assembly: GCA_007657795.1. Lineage (NCBI taxonomy): Eukaryota > Metazoa > Mollusca > Bivalvia > Myida > Dreissenidae > Dreissena > Dreissena rostriformis. Next base: position 27,101 of record VMBQ01011820.1, on the reverse strand, counting down.
ACAAACACCAACGTTTCGCTTTTATTGATAATGTTTTATTTTTAAAAAGATCGAGGACCAAAATATTTAATAAAAAACAACGAGCAAACGAAACTTTAGTTGTTTTTTTGTTTATTTTATTTATTTATTTTTAAGGAAAAAAAACTTGTTTCCGGTTATAAACTTTTTCCTTATAATAAGTATCACACATTTCCCTCCATGCCACCGTATATAACAGATCAAATTACCATCGATTGGATTTCTTGGAGTATTCGCTCTGAGCCGACACGTTGCCCACGTGATCGTGGTTGCCAGCCGTCACGTGCCAGGGGATGTGCAAGGATTGGTGAGAATACACCTGTTCGAACGTCAGCTGAAAGATTGTACAGTAGAATTATATCAAAATTTAATTCCGGGTGAGTTGCGCTCCGGAGAGAAAATACTATTTGTTTTAGGAATAACCAAAATGTTTGAGTCGAATTTTCATCTATATTCATTCAGAATATTTCAATGGCATCTAATGAGAGATGTCGCATAATGTACAACCGACATACCAAATCCATGTACATGTATACACAGTGACACGACAGTAACTTGTACACCACTAAAACCAACGTGCACCAGTTTTCACTCGTGCTATTTAACAAATACGAGAAAACAGTTTTCCCTTTGGTAGCCTAGAGTATATATGTCAGCTTCTAAGTGACGCGGACAGTCCTATACGTTGCACAAAATTAGCCTAGTAGACCACACGCCATAATTTTTAAAGGTCAGAAATAAGACTTACCTTAGCCTTTATAAACCGAATGAGCAATAGATGGTAGTAGCCATAGCTTATAAAAGTGTTGATCGTTGAAATTGTCCGACTTATAATCTACTCCCATACATGGACTTATTTCAAAAATGCCTTAACAATGATACAAAGATTTACCTATATGAGACCTAGTTTCACACTCATTCTTGTATTGGCTCCCATTTATGTCAAGGTGTTACGTTATGTTAGGACAAAAGTGCAAGTAATTCGTGTTCTTTATGATACGTTATGTCGTCCGAGTTCGTACTTTAAGAAGGGATGTTAAGTATTGTAATGGTATAGATGGTGTTGATGGTATAGATGGTATAGATGGCATGGTCTAGATTTTAAAACACCGTCACAATTTTCGGAATTCGAAATGTTACGTGGATGCCCAATGTGACCTATAGTGTTTGTGTTTACCTGGGCTACTTTTATTATACGGAAACTGAAAACTGTTCGTTCTTGTTGAGGCAAATACAGTTTCTGTATTAACATGCTGAATACATACATAAGGTTTGACCGAAAATAGCGATGTAGAAAAAAAACGCGTGTTTAAATCAAATGCATCTTCTTTTTCCTATAGTGCGTCAAATGATAAGTTTTCCTCATATGATTTTTCAAAATTCGTTTTTTTACCGACCAACTTAATCTGATAACAATCTTCACAAAAACTGTGTTATTATTGTAATTTCATGTCTCATATAACGCTACACAAATATAATCAAACTTATATTACGGGAACAGTACCATGCTGACCATACATATGCTCTATGACATTGTCTTTTTTAAGTAACAGCAAACAAAATCCGTTGTTAATACTTAAAAAAAGTTCTCAAAACCCTTCCTTCACGTTACTGTGGTATTACGTTAAAGCGTGGGTCGTCAACATTCTGGACGCCGTGCTTGTAGAAATGATCGCCTAGGCTGACCACGAAACGCGGCTGATGTTCGAGGGCGTACGTCACCATCTGGTCCCGGACCGCTGTCTGCACTGGGGTGGTGTACGGGTAGAACGGTAGACCGCCCCAGTCACCCAGTACTATGAAACTCAGAGTCGGTGCAGGATTGAGATTCTCGAAACATCTGTAGCATTCTGTGCAAGGAATGAAAAAGCACGACTTTTAAAATGATTGTGTGTATAGGAATGGGAAGATTGGGTTCAGCTAAATATAGGAATAATGAGATTCCAGACAAATTATCAGGATATACATTTTTGTGAACATCCGCTAATCGTTAAGAGAAAAAAAGCCAATACAAAACTTACAGAACACATTAAACATTAAAATGATTAAATCTGGGATCACTGCCTTGGACCTGTCGATGCAAGGAAGTGGTGGTTTAATCCGGTTGAATCGCTTGCCTTTCTTCAGAAGTGAAATGAATATAGCCGCTATCAGAACAGGAAACAGGAAAGTCTTGACATGTAAAGTGACAACAGTTGAGCATATATAAATGCTATAATTACACAATTTCTTAAAAAAATTGAAAATACGTGAGAGAACAACTATAATATATTATGTATTGGGGATGGAGGTGATCTTTGGAATTTAATCAGCTTCTGAGCAGTAACAAACTATCATAGGACGATATCATGTTACTTGTTACGATTGTGAATGTTATATTTAAGAAATTACAGAAAAATGTTTGGTTTATTTGTTCTTATTTGTAATAAGAATATGTCTTAAGTTTGAGCGTAGTTAATATTCAGTTTCCATTCCTGGGAAAAAAAAATATATAAAGCCTAAGACTATTATTAAAATCCGATTCGGTCTGGCCAAATATTATTGTATATTATATAGCAGGACAAGCAACCGCGAAACGTATGTGATATCGCCAGATGGAACTTCAATCAATGGGGCATGCGTATACAGGAGCTTACCGCGTTTAAGTGAGGTTACGGAAGCAAAACTTCAAAGATGGCGTCGTTTTCNCCATCCATCCATCCATCCATCCATCCATCCATCCATCCATCCATCCATCCATCCATCCATCCATCCATCCATCCATCCATCCATCCATCCATCCATCCATCCATCCATCCATCCATCCATCCATCCATCCATCCATCCATCCATCCATCCATCCATCCATCCATCCATCCATCCATCCATCCATCCATCCATCCATCCATCCATCCATCCATCCATCCATCCATCCATCCATCCATCCATCCATCCATCCATCCATCCATCCATCCATCCATCCATCCATCCATCCATCCATCCATCCATCCATCCATCCATCCATCCATCCATCCATCCATCCATCCATCCATCCATCCATCCATCCATCCATCCATCCATCCATCCATCCATCCATCCATCCATCCATCCATCCATCCATCCATCCATCCATCCATCCATCCATCCATCCATCCATCCATCCATCCATCCATCCATCCATCCATCCATCCATCCATCCATCCATCCATCCATCCATCCATCCATCCATCCATCCATCCATCCATCCATCCATCCATCCATCCATCCATCCATCCATCCATCCATCCATCCATCCATCCATCCATCCATCCATCCATCCATCCATCCATCCATCCATCCATCCATCCATCCATCCATCCATCCATCCATCCATCCATCCATCCATCCATCCATCCATCCATCCATCCATCCATCCATCCATCCATCCATCCATCCATCCATCCATCCATCCATCCATCCATCCATCCATCCATCCATCCATCCATCCATCCATCCATCCATCCATCCATCCATCCATCCATCCATCCATCCATCCATCCATCCATCCATCCATCCATCCATCCATCCATCCATCCATCCATCCATCCATCCATCCATCCATCCATCCATCCATCCATCCATCCATCCATCCATCCATCCATCCATCCATCCATCCATCCATCCATCCATCCATCCATCCATCCATCCATCCATCCATCCATCCATCCATCCATCCATCCATCCATCCATCCATCCATCCATCCATCCATCCATCCATCCATCCATCCATCCATCCATCCATCCATCCATCCATCCATCCATCCATCCATCCATCCATCCATCCATCCATCCATCCATCCATCCATCCATCCATCCATCCATCCATCCATCCATCCATCCATCCATCCATCCATCCATCCATCCATCCATCCATCCATCCATCCATCCATCCATCCATCCATCCATCCATCCATCCATCCATCCATCCATCCATCCATCCATCCATCCATCCATCCATCCATCCATCCATCCATCCATCCATCCATCCATCCATCCATCCATCCATCCATCCATCCATCCATCCATCCATCCATCCATCCATCCATCCATCCATCCATCCATCCATCCATCCATCCATCCATCCATCCATCCATCCATCCATCCATCCATCCATCCATCCATCCATCCATCCATCCATCCATCCATCCATCCATCCATCCATCCATCCATCCATCCATCCATCCATCCATCCATCCATCCATCCATCCATCCATCCATCCATCCATCCATCCATCCATCCATCCATCCATCCATCCATCCATCCATCCATCCATCCATCCATCCATCCATCCATCCATCCATCCATCCATCCATCCATCCATCCATCCATCCATCCATCCATCCATCCATCCATCCATCCATCCATCCATCCATCCATCCATCCATCCATCCATCCATCCATCCATCCATCCATCCATCCATCCATCCATCCATCCATCCATCCATCCATCCATCCATCCATCCATCCATCCATCCATCCATCCATCCATCCATCCATCCATCCATCCATCCATCCATCCATCCATCCATCCATCCATCCATCCATCCATCCATCCATCCATCCATCCATCCATCCATCCATCCATCCATCCATCCATCCATCCATCCATCCATCCATCCATCCATCCATCCATCCATCCATCCATCCATCCATCCATCCATCCATCCATCCATCCATCCATCCATCCATCCATCCATCCATCCATCCATCCATCCATCCATCCATCCATCCATCCATCCATCCATCCATCCATCCATCCATCCATCCATCCATCCATCCATCCATCCATCCATCCATCCATCCATCCATCCATCCATCCATCCATCCATCCATCCATCCATCCATCCATCCATCCATCCATCCATCCATCCATCCATCCATCCATCCATCCATCCATCCATCCATCCATCCATCCATCCATCCATCCATCCATCCATCCATCCATCCATCCATCCATCCATCCATCCATCCATCCATCCATCCATCCATCCATCCATCCATCCATCCATCCATCCATCCATCCATCCATCCATCCATCCATCCATCCATCCATCCATCCATCCATCCATCCATCCATCCATCCATCCATCCATCCATCCATCCATCCATCCATCCATCCATCCATCCATCCATCCATCCATCCATCCATCCATCCATCCATCCATCCATCCATCCATCCATCCATCCATCCATCCATCCATCCATCCATCCATCCATCCATCCATCCATCCATCCATCCATCCATCCATCCATCCATCCATCCATCCATCCATCCATCCATCCATCCATCCATCCATCCATCCATCCATCCATCCATCCATCCATCCATCCATCCATCCATCCATCCATCCATCCATCCATCCATCCATCCATCCATCCATCCATCCATCCATCCATCCATCCATCCATCCATCCATCCATCCATCCATCCATCCATCCATCCATCCATCCATCCATCCATCCATCCATCCATCCATCCATCCATCCATCCATCCATCCATCCATCCATCCATCCATCCATCCATCCATCCATCCATCCATCCATCCATCCATCCATCCATCCATCCATCCATCCATCCATCCATCCATCCATCCATCCATCCATCCATCCATCCATCCATCCATCCATCCATCCATCCATCCATCCATCCATCCATCCATCCATCCATCCATCCATCCATCCATCCATCCATCCATCCATCCATCCATCCATCCATCCATCCATCCATCCATCCATCCATCCATCCATCCATCCATCCATCCATCCATCCATCCATCCATCCATCCATCCATCCATCCATCCATCCATCCATCCATCCATCCATCCATCCATCCATCCATCCATCCATCCATCCATCCATCCATCCATCCATCCATCCATCCATCCATCCATCCATCCATCCATCCATCCATCCATCCATCCATCCATCCATCCATCCATCCATCCATCCATCCATCCATCCATCTATCTATCTATCTATCAGTACTGTCTAAACTCCCCTTTCGTGTATTATTGACAGGTGCGCAGTCAGTGCATGACAAAAGTGTTAAAAGTGAAAAAAGTGAGAAAGATAAAAGTATGGGTGTTCAAAGTGGAGTGATTTAAGGTTAAAAACTGATAAAAACATGTTTCCCGGAGTTCAAGGGGCAGAAGGGGAAGGCAGGGACTTATAAAAAAGTTACTTTTCTACCTTTATTTCAAAGTCCGGATATACGCCGAATTCCTATTTTAAAAAGATATTCCTTGTTCATGATATCACGTATTCAAAAAAGAATCATCCATACTTAATTCATTATGAAAGAAAATACAAGAAACAAAATAGTTGTGCTTATAAACATGTGCAGGGACCTATATATTTGTGTCCCTGTTATAAATAGATAATAGTTATTTAATTTCTTGCTTCATGTCAATAAATGTTTATTGATATATTTTTGTTTATTTAAATGGAAAATAAGAAGTCACTTGCATACTTTTCATTGTACGAAACGACGATCATTAAGCGATTTTATATTTTATGCGTCACGAATTTTTATTTACGTAGAATACCGTTGCAGTCATTGGTTGTTAAAAATAGACATTTTATAAATAGAAGAATATTGAAAGGAGTCGTAACTTAAAGTTTATTGCATATACACTAAAATATGAAACTGATATGTGTTTCATAGTTCCAGTTTCTCTTACAAAAATGTATTTCGTATATTTTATGCGCATAAACAACCACTTTGTAACTGATTTATTAGATTGTTTCCATTCATAAACTGTTTCATTTATCGGAAGCAGAAACTCCGTTCGTTATTAAATTTATCAACATACAAAAACACGAATCGGGTGTGATCTCAGAAAGAGTGAAGTTGAACGTCGATAACTGTCAACTGTGTTTTTCTTTTACAGCGGACTTTTTTGTGTGAAAACGTTTATTTGAGACAAAGCAAATGACAGAATACAAACTCGTTGTTGTTGGAGGTACGTGTATCGCATATTTATTAGAAACACATGCACAATTTTATCATAATAGGTATTTAATTGCTTACCCCACCCACTTAGTTTGTCGCATTAAATTGATTTATGTTATCTTCTTATTAGTATATAATACAATTTAAAGCAGTAAAGGAAAAATAGATTTGCTTACACTTAAATGAGTATGCCAATTCACGTTAATAAAAAAGGTATTGTGACGGGCGTGTAGTCGTTTAATTGTAATATGAGTTTTCATATAATAAAAAAATAAATTACTGAACAAACAAATATTTAATTTCAAGTGTATGTTTTTACAAATGCCTAATAATTTTGTCGATTGTTTGATTCAGCTGGTGGTGTAGGCAAAAGTGCCCTAACGATACAGCTTATTCAGAATCAGTAAGTACCTGATAGATACTTGTGGAATACATCATGATATGTCTGCAAAAAATGTTGGCAAGTGTTTAACTTAAAATTAAGTATTTTAATATATAGCTCTTGATCTTCAAAATGTCTATTTTAAGTATTGAATGGAAACTCCAGCCAAGCAAATGGATTTTTCAACCAATGTATTGCTAGATAAAAATAAAAAAGAAGACCTTGACTTGTTTAACTTCTTTCGTGGGACAAGCAGATTCTTTTTTACTTTCTGGTTTTTGGGGACAATTTGACAATGCAAACCATGACCACTTGAGGACCCATCAAAAATAAAGTTTGTAGATGTAAAGCATAATATGCAAATGACCAGATGCATTAAACACACACACATATGAGCCTCTCTCTGTGAAAAGGGGTTTAATGCATGTGCGTAACGTTTCGTCCCAGCAGATTAGCCGGTGCAGACTGCACAGGCTAATAAGGAACTACACTGAACGCCTAAACTAGATTTTTTGCTAAGAAGAGGCTTTCTTTAAATGAAAAATATCATAAAAGCGGAAGGTGTCGTCCCAGATAAGCCTGTGTGGACTGCACAGGCTATTTTGGGACAACACTAAACGCTCATGCATTTAACCCCCTTTTCACAGAGCGCAGCTCATATATATAAGTCTGACGCTGCCCCTCGGACCCTCACCATGGTCTTGTTTGTTCTGATACATTTTAATAAAGAACATTTTATTGGAAGTTTCAGTCATATGCTACAGGGATATAATGAGTGCTTTCTTAACTTTAGAGCCCTTTTGACAAAAGAGCACCCTGCCCTTTTCTAATCCCAGCACTAGCACTGTATGATTATATTGGATTGTTAACTTCGTACATGAAAAATGAAAATTGCTTTCAGTGTAAAAAATGCCACATGGTTAAAAATTATACTAATAATCAGAAAATTAGAATACTGAAAAATGTTAATTATTTAAAACAAGAAATATCTTTAAAAAAGATATACGGCGTTGATTGTGGTTGGAGTTGGTGAAAGGTAAAGANTTTACTCGTATTTGTAAGGAAACAAAATTGTGTCTTTGTGTCGTATGAACGAATCTGCACTAAAACTAAATTTAGATTCACATCGTACATGCATGATATACATGCTGGCTTATTTGGCTTCCAGCCATTTAAGCTTTCAGATTTAAATATCTGGCTTATTTCGCATTTTTCGACACATGTTCTTCTAATTTATATTGAAATATATGTATACTAATTTTCAAAAAAAAATAAAAAATTAAATACATTTAAAAAAAAATCATAAATATTTGACAAAATCGTACAGTCCCGCTTTAATGTTTAAAAAAATGAAACAAAAAATTGTGTAAAAATGTCAGTTACATGACTTTCAACATTCAGTAGAAGAATTGTTATTTAACAAAATACAGATTTTGTTTGGAAGGAGAATTTAGTCATCTGCATGTCAAGTGTTATTTTGATATTGTCATATATTTAAAAATCCCTATAACTATGATGACAACATTGGTTAATGTGTTTAAAAAAGTGTTTTAAAATTCATATCTCCTAAATTAATGATTAGAATGTAACATTTCAATAACAGGAATTAAGTTTTGTTACTTCATTGGGACAATGATGTTAAGGTAGTCTCTTGAAGTGTGTCTATATAATTTATAATTAATCTTATTATTATAAAGGACAAAAATTGGGTCCAAGTTTTTAAAGTGACGCAATTAAGTAATTTTTTTAAAGAACAGTGAAATCCCTGAGTTTTTGCGCGCCGACAAACAAAACTGGTAAGCTCAAAGAAATTTTGGTCCTGCGTGAGCCCTGAAAGAAACACATCTTACCGCAATTAAACATACAGAATGTTGTTATGCTCAAAATGCTGGCTCATTTATTAGAGTGTCCGATATCAGATCCAGGGATTATAATAATTTATAAGTTTGAATCAGAGTCTGTCCACATAACTTCTGTGAGTATTGGCCATCTACCTATATTCTCCTTGAAACAATTATGTGTATGGAAGTTGTTAGTTACTGGCATAAGTGAATTTAGTATGAGCACATGGTACTGGTTAACTGATTAGAAAGACTTGGCTTGTCCCGGACAAGTATAAGTTGGTTAACTGACTGCCATTATATACATAACTGAAATACTGTTGAAAAGGGCAAACATCCAATGGACTATTTGTTTTAATTTATACTGAGAAATCTTCAGTTAACAACTTTGTAACAATAACTATAACCTCAGCTCTAGTGCTTTTGTCCTGTTTAGGAACATATAAAACTTCTTTTAGACATACATGTACATCAATTTTGGTGCAAAGTCCATATTGTTATTTATTACTGTACCAGTAAATAAGAAAAATAATCAGTTGGGTAAACCACAAGCAGCTCCAGTGCTGTACCATACCAATTGGTCATACATGAATATATAATACTAAAAACTGATATGCTAAAAATGTTTTACTCTCATAGTGCCCTCAATTATGTACACTCATAACTGTTGTAGAACACATCTGATTTTGCCAGCTCCCTACTTAAATAAAATTTTAAAACTAAACTTAATGTTTTTTTTCTTATTGATTTCTTTTGTGAAGAACTGGATTTTCTTCAAGAAGAGTATTCCATTAAACGAAACAGGCAATAAGAACGGAAAGTGTCGTCAACGATTAGAGTATGCCAAATGCGCAGGCTTATCTGGGGCGACACTTTACACACATGCATTTAACCCCGTTTAACAAGAGTGAGGGTCATATTTAATGGACCATGACTTCATACTTTGACATATTTTCCTCTTTATATTTTCATTTGTTATCAAAATTATATTGTTAATACTGGTAATTTGTTTCATGGTTTCCTTTCAAATGAGTATTGTGACAGGTCCGAAAATGTCTTTTTTAATGCCTGTATCTCGCAGTTCATGGTTAAATATTTAAATCATGGAAATGACATGCCTTTCTGATTGATCTCTCTTTTCATTTCAGTTTTGTTGAAGAGTATGATCCAACTATAGGTAAGTCTAAAATGCCTAATTGTTGTGACAATGTACATCTTTAAAGTACAACAATGGTGTACACCACATGCAGCCACGTAAGGGAGCAATTAGGCTAAATACTGTGGTTTTCGTCGTTGGCACACTGTTTGTTTAAACACTTCCCAAACAAGAATGTTTGCAAATATAAATGTAAATGTGCTACAACCACTATGGTTTTAGCTCATCTGAGCACAAGGTGCTCATGGTGACCTTTTGTCCGTCACACATAGTCAACATATGCCTTGTGTACACTCTAGAGACCACATTTATTGCACAATCTTCATGAAGAAAATTTATCCCATGATATCTCAGCCAATTTGAAACTGGGTCACATGGGGTGAAAATAAGGTCACTAGGTCAAATAAAGTAAAAAAGATTGTGAACACTCTAGATGCCACATTCATTGCCCAATGGTGATGAAGTCTGGTCCCAACATTTGCTCAATGATATCTAGGTCAAGAATGAAACTGGGTAATGTGGGGTAAAAAAATAGATCACAAAATGAAATAAAAGAAAAAAGCTTTTGAACACTATAAAGGCCACATATATTGCCAAACCTTCATGAAACTTGGTAAGTATATTTGTCCTAACCATATCGGCCTAGTTTGAAACTTGGTTCTGTGGGTTTTTACTCATATAGTTTTAGTGAAAACCTTGTTAATTCTCGTAAACTCACATGTTTAGTTCAAATGATATCTTTGCCAAGTTTGAAAATGGTCCAAATGGGCCGGGCAGTTTTCCGTTATATTGCTGTAGACTATTGAAACACTAGGAGTCACATTTTTGTTCAATCATCATTAAACTTGCTAAGAAAATTTGTTGTAAGGATATCTTGGCAGAACTCGATTTTTTTTTCTGGACTATTGAAAAACAACTGCCAAGGGGTGGGGCAGATTTTTTTAAATCTCAAAATACTGGAACCATGTGAACACAATCACAGCAGCGTAAAGATCTGTTAAAAGCTACTCACCCTGCAGGGCTACGTGCCGATTTTATAATCAGGTGGCTCTTACATTGTTCTTTGTTTCTTTGTAGTCCCCAGAAGTTTCAAAGTCATCCATACCATGACATGATTTTTCATTAAAATAAATTGTGAATATCAAAGTTAATTGATATGTTGAGGGAAAATACAAGCTGTTAATGAAAATATTACACTAATCAACATAGTCTAATCACCTCACATCCAGACAAGAACCTGTTCCAAAATAAAAGATGCTGATATAAAATATAGGTCGTCCCATTGGAAAATTTAAGATTCTATTAGCCCAGAGCATAATTCAAGTTAAGCGTTTTTTTATGTCTGTCTAGAAGTTACATGTTTAACCCAATAATCATGAAACTTGTTTCGAACATTATTAGCTCACCATGGGCACAAAGTGCCTTTTGTCCGTCGTCCGTCGTCAACATTTACCTTGTGAACACTCTAGACGCCACATTTATTTTCCAATCTTCATGAAACTTGGTCAGAACATGTGTTTGAATGATATCTTGGACGAGTNAACATGTGTTCCAATGATATCTTGGACGAGTTCGAAAATGGTTCCGTTGGTTAAAAACATGGCCACCAGGGGGAGTGGCAGTTTTCCTTATATAGCTTTAGTAAAACCTTGTGAACACTCTAGAGGCCACATTTATTGTCCAATCTTCATGAAACTTGGTCAGAACATGTGTCCCAATGATATCTTGGACTAGTTCGAAAATAATAAGTTTCCTTATATGGCTATAGTAAAAGCTTGTTAACACTCAAGGAGTCACATTTATTGTCCAATCTTCATGAAACTTAGTCAAAACGTTTGTACCAATGAAATCTTGGCTGAGTTTCAAAATGGTTCAGGTCCGTTGAAAAACATGGCTGCAAGGGGGCGGGCCAGTTTTCCTTATATGGCCATAGTAAAACCTTGTTTATACTCTAGAAGTAATTTTTTTAATCAAATCTTCATGAAACTTTGTCATAACATTTTTTCTAAATATATCTCGGCTGAGTTTGAAAATGGTTCCGGTCTGTAAAAAAGCATGGCCGCCATGGGCGGGGCAGTTTTCCTTATATGGCAATAGTACCTATAGTAAAACCTTGTTAACACTGTAGAAGTCACAATTTTAGTCCAATTTTCATGAAACTCAGTAGGAACATTTGTTCTAAGGATATCTTGGCTAAGTTCGAAAATTGTTGCAGTCCGATGAAAAACATAGTCACCAGGGGACGGGATAGTTTTCCTATATGGATATAGTAGCTATAGTAAAACATTGTTAACACTGTAGAAGTCACATTTTTAGTCCAATCTTCATGAAACTTGGTAGGAATATTTGTTCTAAATATATCTTGGCTGAGTTTGAAAATGGTTGCGGTCCTTTGAAAAACATGGCCACCAGGGGGCGGGGCAGTTTTCCTTATATGGCTTTAGTAAAACCTTGTTAACACTAAAGTTAAACGTAAATATTACTCAGGTGAGCGACCAGGGCCACCATGGCCCTCTTGTTTTTAATTATATCTTGGACCTTTTCTAAAATGGTTCCGGAAAAATTGGGAAAAGCTGCTCAGAACAGTTCTGTACATTCGGTCTCAGGTGAGCACCCTTGAGTTTTTGGCCCTCTTGATTAAAAAAAGGCTAGTTTCATAGAATTTGGCTCATTGAAGTTTTGAATTTTATATTTCTGGCTAATATCTTAAAGGTAGTTGAAATGATTTATTTAAACGATAATTTGACTGAAGAACCTACATGTTCAAAACTAAACAGACCCAAAACAACTGTTACCCAGTGTCGATTCTAGGACAGGGGATATGGGGATTCACCCTGTTTTATTGAAGATCACCCCCATATTTTGCATGGGAGGGATTTTTTACATAGACAAAGAAGGGAAAATGTCATACATTTTTGTAAATTAGAATTATCAGTAAAATTCCCCCATCTTTTTTGAATCCAAGAATAGACACTGCAGTTACCATGTCATTGATAACCGATAAGAAAACAATTTTGACACTTGAAAATTTCTGAACAATAACACACAGTTGAAGTATCAAGTCATCAACTGAAGCTCTCATCATATTATTAAGTAACAAAGAAGAAGTCAATGTAAAAACATGGTTATTGTAAAGCTTTTAACAGTGAAATGTATTTATTGCTGTCTAAAAAGATTATTGCTTTCATATATACTAGTTGCGCAATAATCTTTAGTTGCGCAATAAATACTTTGAAAGAGTTGAAAGATGTTAAATATTACCAGACCTAACAGTTGTTATACAAGAAATAATGGTAATTTTATAAGTAAGTAAAGAATGCTCCGTGATTTTGTTTTTTGTCTGTGAATGTATTTACGTAATATGATGCAAGAGTGCATTTATCAAGCATAGTGCTGCTGTTACTGTTAATATTAGTGGTTTCATGCAAAAATTGGTCTTATGCCGAATGAGGCCAGTGTGGCTCCAGACAAGCCTGCGCAATCCCTGTCCGCAAACGATACAACAAAACCTTGCATGAATTTATAGCAGACAGCATGTTTGGTGGTCTGCAGCTACGGTGGCAGCATGGAATAAGACCCATTTTCACATGAGGCGGCTGATATCTCATGAACAGTACCAAACATCCTTAATGCGACAACTACCTGCTTTTGTACCACTGATTTTTCTGAAATGTATCTGAATTTATTTATTTTAAATTTTGTAGTATGCATACAAAACTGCTGTACATATGAAAGACAACAGGTAATGTTAAATTATGTTGTACAACAAAATCAGGTTGATTGGACAATAGTTGATTTATAGATTGATAGACTGAAATATGCTTGAGGTCAATAAATTGAAACCTTTTTTAATAGTAAGTGTTTCTTAATGACAGTTTGTTAGTAACTTTACCCCTTTGTAGTTTCCAAAACTAACAAATCACAGCCCACATGGGATTCTCATGTGTGGCAATACTGGTTTTGATAGGGCTAGACCAGACACTGGTCTGGTATCCACTCAGCCACTGCTTTGAGTAGGGACAGCCTGCTCTCTATTGGCATTCCAAGGGCTCTGATTCATGGACATGTATTTACATTTTACAGTATTAATGGTGGCTGCTTGTTCTCCAGGCTTTGTTAATAGTGACCTACCCACCCCTGGCAGGCTCTCAAGTCTCTGTGTGTGAAGATCCAAATTCTGAGAAATATTATCAGATTTTAATGTTCAATGATAAAATCTTAAACATGCAGTTTTAATGTATTTCATATCAAGTTTATATGGAATTATGGCATTCACAGGACCTGAAATAATTGATAGTATTCATTCAGTAGTTAGTTTAAACATATTTTATTTCACGAACAAACATGGTATACATTTGCATAGAATATACAGTTGCAACTGAGTCACATTGTTCCAAAAACGGATTAGAATGAAAGATCAAGATCTTATAAACTTAAAGTTCTTCTCCATACGCAGTTATTGCACTTAGCAAGTGTGTAACATTTCTTAAGGTAGCAGACATGTATTTATTCAGTAGTTGCATACCATTTCTCCACATCTGTGAAAAAACATCATCTTATCCATACTTATTAGGTATCAGCAGTGCTGTTCCATTTAATGAACAAATGGTACATGTAGTTTCATTCAAATACATTGTAATTATATAGCTGTTGATATGGTGTGTGATTTCGAAAAGATTTAACTTAGGTCAATTTGGTATGCCTGGATGCCACCCATCTTAGGCAAGATTAGTTGTTGTTTTCAAATCTAGCACATTACAGACTATTAAGTGTGTTACTATTTTATTGTTATTCCATTTCTTTTGTTAAAAAGCATGCAAAGTAGATTTGACTACACAATAGGGTTCTTTTTCTGATATTTTTGTAGAGCTAGCTATTTGAAATCAGGTAACCAGATCATGTCTACACTATTTTGGTTAGCTCCATGGTAACTTGAGTGCCTCAACAAACCATACTATCAGCACAAAGTAACATTCTGTGGTTAAACAATAGCTGTGGGCATAATGGATACTCCACAATAACATAACCAAGGACCATAAGTAGGGCCTGTTCTTTTATTTCACTAGAAGTGAATTGTTTGCGTGCCTCCAAGTAATTTGAGCCCCTTTGCCAAGTTTACCCCTTACCTGTCAATGTATTGCAATTGATTGAGGGAGCCATTTGTTAACATGGTGGTCCATGAGGCGCCCTTATCCACTTCATAGGTTATCAACCACACTGTCTGCTGATTTCTACATGTATCTGTTACTGGATTTCTTATGGAGTTTACTACCTGGAACTGTTTCTTATCTCAAACCCTGCCATTGCCTAGACTGGTATTTTCAGCATGGTCAATACAGTGTGTCTTTAAGTAAACTAGTCTTGGTTTCTTAGTATCAGTTATAATGTTTTTCATGTGAAAAAAATCAGGATTAGCAAACTGCAATACATGTGGCTCTGGAAATATTTGAATAGGCCTGTTGTATATACAACTGCCTGTCTGTACCTTTCTTTTACACTGTATCTATATATTTCCATACCATAAACCTTATGATCACTGATTCCTGTGTCTAGATTGTCACAATACAATATATGTAATATCTTTGTGCATATTCAGAGGATTCGTACCGTAAGCAGGTTGTGATAGACGGGGAGACATGTCTGCTGGACATCCTTGACACGGCAGGTCAGGAGGAGTACAGGTAGGTGAAACACTACTGTGCCATCATAACACATCACTGACAAAATCTTGTATTTTCGTACGTCGCTGGTTTTTGAAAGACATTTTGACAAGTGCATGAAACTTTAGAAAAGATACTTTGATGAAACTCGGTACTGTGGAATGTGAGAATTATGCACAACACTTTATTTGTCATCACAGGTCAAAGGTCAGGCCACTGTTATTAAACTTAGAATAACATTTAAAACTTCATTAACTTGAAATGTACATAAGATATTAAACTTTGAACTCACATATTTGATGTTTAAGTGCCAACAAAATTCTCACCAGAGGTCAAAATAATTTGATTGTCTGCGAATGCATATTTAACTAAATACGTGTATTTGAAAGTATGAATGCTTGCATAGAATTTAATGGGTTTGATTGATACTTATTTTTATTTTTTTGTCCAACAAAATCATCATGGAGAGAAAGCAAAAACCAAACTTTACATTTATTTGATTGAAGCTGCAATATCAATGAGTTCCCTTTGTTGTCGTGAATGAGATACTGTATATTTTGATTGTGAATGAGAACAAATGACTCAACATTGTTGGTGGAGAACATATTGAAGTGGTCTTCATCAACTGAATATAAATAGATTCACACAAAGTCAAGGATGAAGTTTAATGTTGCAATTTAAGAAATTGTTGTTGTATTGTAAATATTATAAATATTGAAGTTTTTGCTGTTATCTTTTGGTGTATACATTGTCTAACATTCTTTGGTTTTCACACTGAAACTGGTACATTGTTGGTTTTGTCCCTTAAGTATGCTACACCAAAACATCGTGCTGTTTATGACATACATACTCATCAATCCTTCTTTGTAGCACTAAAATCACCCTACTAAGTGTTTGGGATGTAGGTTTAATGGTGTTGTTAATAGATATAGTGATATCTTTAACACAGCCATTATGTACTCACTGAACTCCGATGACTGCAATCATCTTGCATTTTCAAGTGTTTAGCTGATATCACCTGCTTGATCTTATGTGTTACAGTGTTAGTTATACCTCTCTATTAAATAAGTGTTATTTTTACTCACAATTGTAAATAGCGTACATGCCATAATTGTTCAGTTACAAATCTGGTAATGTCATGATAATTGTTGGGACATTTAACCTCGTTGCTGAAAACCTTAAAATGATCTGTGTGCAATATCTTGAAAATGCTTTGACCTACAACCATTTATATTGGTTAACTAGACAATGCTTTGACCTACAACCATTTATTGGTTTACTAGACAATGCTTTGACCTACAACCATTTAAATAGGTTTACTAGACAATGCTTTAACCTACAACCATTAATATTGGTTTATTAGACAATACTTTGACCTACAACCATTTATATTGGTTTACTAGACAATGCTTTGACCTAACACCATTCAAACTGGTTTACTAGACAATGCTTTGACCTACAACCATTCAAATTGGTTTACTGGTTACTAGGGAGGAAAGTAAGACGGCTATAGATGTTCAGGTCAATAGGTGGAAAGTCAAGGTCACAGTGGCTTGACACAGTAAGTTTGTTGCTGCACAATATCTCAAGAATGCGTTAAGCTACAGTCATGTAAATGGGTATAGTGTATGCTTGTTAGAAAGGGAAGATACAGTCATGTAAATGGGTATAGTGTATGCTTGTTAGAGAGGGAAGATACAGTTATGAAAATGGGTATAGTGTATGCTTGTTAGAAAGGGAAGATACAGTTATGTAAATGGGTATAGTGTATGCTTGTAACAGAGGGAAGATACAGTTATGTAAATGGGTATAGTGTATGCTTGTTAGAAAGGGAAGATACAGTCATGTAAAATTGTAAATGGGTATAGTGTATGCTTGTTAGAAAGGGAAGATACAGTCNATAACGACAACAGACCCGAATGAATACACTGCATGTATTCCATTGGCTGATTTGAGCATAATCGCCAAGAACATTGGCAACGTATTACCGCGTCTTTGTAGTTTAGGATGTAACACATCGTCGGACACCCCCGGTCTATTCATTACGTTACTGATGTATGAGCGGAGCGTAATCAGCAGCCGTGGGTATCCGACGATGGATGTAACACTGCTCAGTGTTGGGAAATGTGGACTATTCTCTGCATGTTCATATGACACATAGACACACATTTTGGCCAAGTTACAATTACGCGCTGCCTGTAAATTCCAACCCTTTGACTTTCAGGGTCAGTGATGGGTCAGTAAATCGTCAGGGGAAACGGAATGTACTATCAATAAACGCCTTATGTTGATAACACAGTTTTGCTTTCAAGATATCAAATAACACGAATTAAAGGAAAAGAAATGAATGTCATTTGTATTGTTTTGTGAGACAAAACTACCGAACTATAGTATAGTGTCCTTGATAGAAAGGAAATCGTTCAATTATCTAGCCACACATATGTGACGTATGCAAGCCAGAATAGGCTGCCGACATTTGACAGTTTGCTATAAATAACACAGTGTGACTTGAATTTTCTATCGGAATGTATCGTGGTTTGATGTTCCGTTAATAAGAGGAAATGAGATTTTTTTAAAGACCCGCGTCATGTGAAAATGGGTCTTCTGCAATATGCCGCCAGCGTAGCTCCAGTCCTGCCTGTGCATCCTCGCAGTCTTGTCAGGGTATGCATACTGAATAGGCTACTCTTTTAAGATACCACGAAACCGTGCGTGCTTTTTTTAAATCGGCAAGCGTAGCCCCTGAACAGACTGCGCAAGTGCGCAGTCTGTGCTTGAGCTGCGCTGGCCGCATATGCCGTTAGACCAATTTTCGCATGACGCGGATGATACCGTGTTATTTGAATGTGTGGACAGAAAACTGCTTCTTAATCAAATATATTAACATACCATATGTTTCGTTGACGAAGAAATAAATTCATAATAAACCACGTGAGGACACATATGATGTGATCTCATATGTAGTAAATTTTCTATCTACGAACACTATATATTATGTGGTTAAATATACGTGCACTCCATAACAAACATTTCATGCGGTGGATATGCGACTATTCAGTGAAAAAAGAACACGACAATACTAAAACCTTTGTTTTCTATCTATCTATCTATCTATCTATCTATCTATCTATCTATCTATCTATCTATCTATCTATCTATCTATCTATCTATCTATCTATCTATCTATCTATCTATCTATCTATCTATCTATCTATCTATCTATCTATCTATCTATCTATCTATCTATCTATCTATCTATCTATCTATCTATCTATCTATCTATCTATCTATCTATCTATCTATCTATCTATCTATCTATCTATCTATCTATCTATCTATCTATCTATCTATCTATCTATCTATCTATCTATCTATCTATCTATCTATCTATCTATCTATCTATCTATCTATCTATCTATCTATCTATCTATCTATCTATCTATCTATCTATCTATCTATCTATCTATCTATCTATCTATCTATCTATCTATCTATCTATCTATCTATCTATCTATCTATCTATCTATCTATCTATCTATCTATCTATCTATCTATCTATCTATCTATCTATCTATCTATCTATCTATCTATCTATCTATCTATCTATCTATCTATCTATCTATCTATCTATCTATCTATCTATCTATCTATCTATCTATCTATCTATCTATCTATCTATCTATCTATCTATCTATCTATCTATCTATCTATCTATCTATCTATCTATCTATCTATCTATCTATCTATCTATCTATCTATCTATCTATCTATCTATCTATCTATCTATCTATCTATCTATCTATCTATCTATCTATCTATCTATCTATCTATCTATCTATCTATCTATCTATCTATCTATCTATCTATCTATCTATCTATCTATCTATCTATCTATCTATCTATCTATCTATCTATCTATCTATCTATCTATCTATCTATCTATCTATCTATCTATCTATCTATCTATCTATCTATCTATCTATCTATCTATCTATCTATCTATCTATCTATCTATCTATCTATCTATCTATCTATCTATCTATCTATCTATCTATCTATCTATCTATCTATCTATCTATCTATCTATCTATCTATCTATCTATCTATCTATCTATCTATCTATCTATCTATCTATCTATCTATCTATCTATCTATCTATCTATCTATCTATCTATCTATCTATCTATCTATCTATCTATCTATCTATCTATCTATCTATCTATCTATCTATCTATCTATCTATCTATCTATCTATCTATCTATCTATCTATCTATCTATCTATCTATCTATCTATCTATCTATCTATCTATCTATCTATCTATCTATCTATCTATCTATCTATCTATCTATCTATCTATCTATCTATCTATCTATCTATCTATCTATCTATCTATCTATCTATCTATCTATCTATCTATCTATCTATCTATCTATCTATCTATCTATCTATCTATCTATCTATCTATCTATCTATCTATCTATCTATCTATCTATCTATCTATCTATCTATCTATCTATCTATCTATCTATCTATCTATCTATCTATCTATCTATCTATCTATCTATCTATCTATCTATCTATCTATCTATCTATCTATCTATCTATCTATCTATCTATCTATCTATCTATCTATCTATCTATCTATCTATCTATCTATCTATCTATCTATCTATCTATCTATCTATCTATCTATCTATCTATCTATCTATCTATCTATCTATCTATCTATCTATCTATCTATCTATCTATCTATCTATCTATCTATCTATCTATCTATCTATCTATCTATCTATCTATCTATCTATCTATCTATCTATCTATCTATCTATCTATCTATCTATCTATCTATCTATCTATCTATCTATCTATCTATCTATCTATCTATCTATCTATCTATCTATCTATCTATCTATCTATCTATCTATCTATCTATCTATCTATCTATCTATCTATCTATCTATCTATCTATCTATCTATCTATCTATCTATCTATCTATCTATCTATCTATCTATCTATCTATCTATCTATCTATCTATCTATCTATCTATCTATCTATCTATCTATCTATCTATCTATCTATCTATCTATCTATCTATCTATCTATCTATCTATCTATCTATCTATCTATCTATCTATCTATCTATCTATCTATCTATCTATCTATCTATCTATCTATCTATCTATCTATCTATCTATCTATCTATCTATCTATCTATCTATCTATCTATCTATCTATCTATCTATCTATCTATCTATCTATCTATCTATCTATCTATCTATCTATCTATCTATCTATCTATCTATCTATCTATCTATCTATCTATCTATCTATCTATCTATCTATCTATCTATCTATCTATCTATCTATCTATCTATCTATCTATCTATCTATCTATCTATCTATCTATCTATCTATCTATCTATCTATCTATCTATCTATCTATCTATCTATCTATCTATCTATCTATCTATCTATCTATCTATCTATCTATCTATCTATCTATCTATCTATCTATCTATCTATCTATCTATCTATCTATCTATCTATCTATCTATCTATCTATCTATCTATCTATCTATCTATCTATCTATCTATCTATCTATCTATCTATCTATCTATCTATCTATCTATCTATCTATCTATCTATCTATCTATCTATCTATCTATCTATCTATCTATCTATCTATCTATCTATCTATCTATCTATCTATCTATCTATCTATCTATCTATCTATCTATCTATCTATCTATCTATCTATCTATCTATCTATCTATCTATCTATCTATCTATCTATCTATCTATCTATCTATCTATCTATCTATCTATCTATCTATCTATCTATCTATCTATCTATCTATCTATCTATCTATCTATCTATCTATCTATCTATCTATCTATCTATCTATCTATCTATCTATCTATCTATCTATCTATCTATCTATCTATCTATCTATCTATCTATCTATCTATCTATCTATCTATCTATCTATCTATCTATCTATCTATCTATCTATCTATCTATCTATCTATCTATCTATCTATCTATCTATCTATCTATCTATCTATCTATCTATCTATCTATCTATCTATCTATCTATCTATCTATCTATCTATCTATCTATCTATCTATCTATCTATCTATCTATCTATCTATCTATCTATCTATCTATCTATCTATCTATCTATCTATCTATCTATCTATCTATCTATCTATCTATCTATCTATCTATCTATCTATCTATCTATCTATCTATCTATCTATCTATCTATCTATCTATCTATCTATCTATCTATCTATCTATCTATCTATCTATCTATCTATCTATCTATCTATCTATCTATCTATCTATCTATCTATCTATCTATCTATCTATCTATCTATCTATCTATCTATCTATCTATCTATCTATCTATCTATCTATCTATCTATCTATCTATCTATCTATCTATCTATCTATCTATCTATCTATCTATCTATCTATCTATCTATCTATCTATCTATCTATCTATCTATCTATCTATCTATCTATCTATCTATCTATCTATCTATCTATCTATCTATCTATCTATCTATCTATCTATCTATCTATCTATCTATCTATCTATCTATCTATCTATCTATCTATCTATCTATCTATCTATCTATCTATCTATCTATCTATCTATCTATCTATCTATCTATCTATCTATCTATCTATCTATCTATCTATCTATCTATCTATCTATCTATCTATCTATCTATCTATCTATCTATCTATCTATCTATCTATCTATCTATCTATCTATCTATCTATCTATCTATCTATCTATCTATCTATCTATCTATCTATCTATCTATCTATCTATCTATCTATCTATCTATCTATCTATCTATCTATCTATCTATCTATCTATCTATCTATCTATCTATCTATCTATCTATCTATCTATCTATCTATCTATCTATCTATCTATCTATCTATCTATCTATCTATCTATCTATCTATCTATCTATCTATCTATCTATCTATCTATCTATCTATCTATCTATCTATCTATCTATCTATCTATCTATCTATCTATCTATCTATCTATCTATCTATCTATCTATCTATCTATCTATCTATCTATCTATCTATCTATCTATCTATCTATCTATCTATCTATCTATCTATCTATCTATCTATCTATCTATCTATCTATCTATCTATCTATCTATCTATCTATCTATCTATCTATCTATCTATCTATCTATCTATCTATCTATCTATCTATCTATCTATCTATCTATCTATCTATCTATCTATCTATCTATCTATCTATCTATCTATCTATCTATCTATCTATCTATCTATCTATCTATCTATCTATCTATCTATCTATCTATCTATCTATCTATCTATCTATCTATCTATCTATCTATCTATCTATCTATCTATCTATCTATCTATCTATCTATCTATCTATCTATCTATCTATCTATCTATCTATCTATCTATCTATCTATCTATCTATCTATCTATCTATCTATCTATCTATCTATCTATCTATCTATCTATCTATCTATCTATCTATCTATCTATCTATCTATCTATCTATCTATCTATCTATCTATCTATCTATCTATCTATCTATCTATCTATCTATCTATCTATCTATCTATCTATCTATCTATCTATCTATCTATCTATCTATCTATCTATCTATCTATCTATCTATCTATCTATCTATCTATCTATCTATCTATCTATCTATCTATCTATCTATCTATCTATCTATCTATCTATCTATCTATCTATCTATCTATCTATCTATCTATCTATCTATCTATCTATCTATCTATCTATCTATCTATCTATCTATCTATCTATCTATCTATCTATCTATCTATCTATCTATCTATCTATCTATCTATCTATCTATCTATCTATCTATCTATCTATCTATCTATCTATCTATCTATCTATCTATCTATCTATCTATCTATCTATCTATCTATCTATCTATCTATCTATCTATCTATCTATCTATCTATCTATCTATCTATCTATCTATCTATCTATCTATCTATCTATCTATCTATCTATCTATCTATCTATCTATCTATCTATCTATCTATCTATCTATCTATCTATCTATCTATCTATCTATCTATCTATCTATCTATCTATCTATCTATCTATCTATCTATCTATCTATCTATCTATCTATCTATCTATCTATCTATCTATCTATCTATCTATCTATCTATCTATCTATCTATCTATCTATCTATCTATCTATCTATCTATCTATCTATCTATCTATCTATCTATCTATCTATCTATCTATCTATCTATCTATCTATCTATCTATCTATCTATCTATCTATCNAAAGGTCAAGGTCACAGTGACCTGAAGCAGTAAAATGGTTTCCGGTTGATAACTCAAGAACGCTTAGGCCTGGGATCACGAAACTTCATAGGGACATTGGTCATGACCGGCAGATGACCCCTATTAATTTTCAGGTCACTAGGTCAAAGGTCAAGGTCACAGTGACCTGAAGCAGTAAAATGGTTTCCAGATTATGACTCAAGAACACTTAGGCATGGGATCACGAAACTCCATAGGGACATTGGTCTTCACCGGCAGATGACCCTTATTGATTATCTAGGTCAAAGGTCAAGGTCACGGTGACTCAACACATTAAAATGGTTTCTGGACACCACCACCACCACCACCACCACCACCACCACCACCACCACCATCACCACAGTGACAAAAAACGTATTCACTCAATGGCTGCCACTACAACTGACAGCCCATATGGGGGGCATGCCCCTGTTATTCCTTGTTTTCGCCCAGGTTTATACCACTCAAACTTAGACGGTTATTGTTGGTTTTTTAGCTCACCTGAAGACAACGTGCTCATGGTGAGCTTTTTTAATTGCCTTTTGTCTGTCGTTTGTCGTCAGTCGTGCGNCTTCATAAATGACATCTAACAAAGTTGATTTTTAGCTCACCTGAGCGCGTTGTGCTCATGGTGAGCTATTGTGATCACCTTTTGTCCGTCATGGTCGTGCAGCGTCAACATTTGCCTTATTAACACTCTAGAGGCCACATATATTGTCCAATCTTCATGAAAACATGTGTCCAAATAATATCTTGGATGAGTTCGAAAATGGTTCCGGTTGGTTGAAAAAACATGGCCGCCGGGGTTGAGGGGGAGTTTTCCTTTTATGGCTATTGTAAAACCTTGTTAACACTCTAGAAGTCATATTTATTGTCCAATCTGCATGAAACTGAGTCAGAACATTTGTTGTAATGATATCTTGAATGAGTTCAAAAATGGTTCCAGTCTGTTGAAAAACATGGCCGCCAGGGGCGGGGCGTTATTCCTTATATGGCTAGAGTAAAACTGTGTTAACACTCTAGAAGTCACATTATTTGTCTAATCTTCATGAAACTTAGTCAGAGCATGTGTCCCAATGATATCTTGGAAGAGTTCAAAAATGGTTCCAGTCTGTTGAAAAACATGGCCACCATGGAGCGGGGCAGTTTTCCTTATATGGCTATAGTAAAACCTTGTTAACACTTAAAGTCATATTTTTAATCCAATCTTCATGAAACTTGATAAGAACATTTGTTCTACATATACCTCGGCTGAGTTTCAAAATGGTTCCGGTCGGTGAAAAAACATGGCCGCCATGGGCGGGGCAGTTTTCCTTATATGGCTAAGTAGAAGCTATACTAAAACCTTGTTAACACTGTAGAAGTCACAATTTTAGTCCAATCTTCATGAAACTTAGTAGGAACATTTGTTCTAAGGATATCTTGGCCAAGTTTGAAAATTGTAACGGTCCGTTGAAAAACATGGTCACCAGGGGGTGGGGCAGTTTTCCTTATATGGAAATAGTAGCTATCGTAAAATCTTGTTAACACTGTAGAAGTCATATTTTTAGTCCAATCTTCATGAAACTTGGTATGAACATTTGTTCTTAGGATATCTTAGCTGAGTTTGAAAATTGTTGCGGCCGTTGAAAAACATGGCCACCAAGGGGCCAGGAGGCTGGGCAGTTTTCCTTATATGGCTGTAGTAAAACCTTGTTAACACTCAAGTTTTATGTAAATACTACTCAGGTGAGCGACCAGGGCCACCATGACCCTCTTGTTTCAATATACTTACCAGTTCTTATTCATTTTCAGAAAGACAAAAAAGGGAAGTCAAAGAAGAACAAAAAGAAAACCTGTGGAATGTTATAATGTCATTTTCATATCTTGTACATGACTTTTATTCGTTCTGTATTTTATAATAAGCTTGCTTGTGTAAAGGGCCCACATGGTTACTAAAGCAACATTATTTCTTATTTGTTTTTGTATTTAATAACAGTTTGGTGACCATGACCATTTATTACCAGCATTTACGATTTTAAAGTGTAATCTTTATTTGTTATTACTGGTATTTAAGTGCTTTGAAAGTAGACTTTTGAAACCGTTAAAAGTAATAATGAACAATTATTTGGCCTTTCATCTTATGCATTCAGCTGCACTATCATGGACCGAGGAGGTTGAGAAATCACATTAGTCATGTGATCGTTCAACATGCAAGGTGCATCCTTTCAAAGTATACTGCTTGTTTTATTCATGTGAGTTTGCTCACGCTGTATAAACTGTTTCTACAGATAGGGCTTGAATATTCATAAGTATAAGTGTTCAGAAATGGCATCATGTCGGCTTTTCTTTCACTTTGCATCTAAAGTTTAGTTATCCTTGCACAGGTAATTTATTTAAGAATTTTTACCATTTAAGTGAAGTTTGCTTAATGAATTAATACTGCATTATATTATGCTTAATGAAATATTTTTATAAGCAGACATCATTTTAACTTAAGAACATTTTGTTTAATTTTGCCTGTATATTCTTTTATGTATGTGTTTAAAAAAGATTTATGTGTTGTTTTTGTCTTTCATTATGTTTTCTAACTTCTTTTGATATAGTGTGTTGTCGTCTTAGAAATATTTGCACTGAATGTATTGCACATTGTAACACCTTGACTATTGGCTTTAAAAATATGTCGCGTTCTGAGAAAACTGGGCATAATGCATGTG
>VMBQ01011819.1:0-21093 GCA_007657795.1 Dreissena rostriformis | reverse complement strand
AGCCATGGGCTATCTTCCCAAAAAGGGGAAAAAAAACCTGAACATCAAACAGTGTTGCTATTAAATCATTAGGTTCACATTTCTTATTTGAGCAATTGAAAACAGGTTAGCATAATTGTGACATATAAATAACACTGACTGTTGTTTACAAAGTGATCCGCCTACCTGTCTGCTGTCCATATGCAGCCGGTGGGGCCTGGCTTGTCTGTCCTTGGGTCTGATACGACTGGTCATATGAGCCATAGCTCGCTACTGCCTGGCCACCATAGCCTCCCGCTGGCTGCTGAACACCGGCAGCCTGAACACACAGCACAGTATAATAGTGTCACTGATAAAACTAAGGAGAATGTTTGGACATTTTTCAACTAGTTAAAAGTATCCAACTATATTTACAATGATGTCAAATGATTCAACTATAAAGTGACTGCCATTTCAAGATTATATAACAATATCCGCATTTTTTATAAATTATAGTGAACTGTTTTTTAACATTGATTCATAATGTATATTGTAATTAATCTCTATAATTACCACATTATAACTTAACTATTAAAGCATTAATCTATGTAAATGCATAACCTTGTCTACCTACCTGTTGTGTACCATATGAAGCAGCTCCTGGCTGGCCATATGCAGAGCTGTCTTGTGTTGAACCATAGGCTCCTCCATAACTGTACCTAATAAAAGGCATATAACAATAGTTAGATGTTTTGTTTCATTAACCAGAATTAACAATAAGATAACGCAGAAATTAAATTCTTTAAATTATCTGAAACTATCTCGAGTGATTATACTGAAGTAATTTAAATTAAATAATGAATTGTTTCTTTTTATCAGACACATTACAATTATCATCACTGTAACCCTGAAACCGAGCCATGTAACATGAATGGTAAGTTCAAAAGAAATGACACAATTTGCATCTCACAATTAACCCTTTACCACTCATATAAGCACTTTGACGCGTTTGCAGTCCCTTAGAAAATCAAATTAAATTCAAGACCTTTCTTACTAGATTCGAGTTTTAAAGGCTTCATTTCCAACCCTAAGGTACTGATGAGAAGTAAACAGCATGAAACCTGAACAGACTGCGAGTTACTCGCAGGCTGTTCTGGTTTTATGCTGTTTGCATATAGCCAATTTCACTTTGTTTCTGAGTGGGAAAGGGTTAAAAAGTTAAACACAAGTCCCCGCATAGATTCAAAATAATCATATTTGTTCTTAATATTGTAGTCTTATTTTTTCTTTGCTCTTTTTTAGAGTAAATTGCTTTTTTGGTCAGAAGTATATATTCCAGGATAATTCAGCACATCAAACATAATAAATATTGCAAAGACTGCACATAGATGCTTTATTTAACGATTGAAAAGGCAATTTACCCTCCTTGTGCTCCTGTTTGATACTGTGCAGCATATTCTGAAATAAAGGAAAAATCAAAGGTTGCTGTGATAAAACAGCAATCTTTTTTTAAAAAAACTTGTGACAGTGAATTAATTATTTTTTAACCGAGTGCACCAGTCATAGAGACACAAAAAGGAAAGTTAAGATAATTTTACTTTAAATAGGGAAAATGCAAAGCTTTATGTATACCATTTGTATAATTTGTGATAAAACTTGTATAAATTATAATCATAAAAATATCCGTTAAATGGAATTTGTAGTGAGTTTAAGGACTGGATTTGGGGGAAAAACGTTTTACCACTGGGAATATGAACAAAATAATGGCTGAACATTCAGCCAAAAAATGCATTGCAAAATGTCCATCTTCAACACTTGGGGTAGCTCCTTTTTGTACGTCACCTAAGTTTGCCTTACCTGTGCAACCAGTCAACTGAAGTTGTTACATATTCATTTTATGATATTTAGGTGATTCAGCAGTTACTAGGGTTTCATGTTTATGTGAGTGTTTCATAGAATTTGCACCGGGTTTTCTGGTTTTAGCAGTTTTATGATTGATGTAATTTATTGTGGATTTGTTTAGACTTTAGTTTGTTGCGAGTTGTCTATAGTTGCAAACTTGCTGCTCAATGCTTTTGAAGGCTTTGAAGGGGCCTTTGCCGTTTATATGATAAATGTTCAGAAGATTTCATAAGTTTATTTTTTTGTTAATTGTAAAAATGAGTAGAGGCATGGGTCAGTGTTTTTCTCTGGGTTTTGTTTTAAATACAGTGAATTTTGTGATTTTCTTTAATAATTTTACCCATATCCCTTTGTTCAGTAATCATGTCCCCATTGGGTGGAGTTTTTGTTCATGACAATGTATGCTCACTGCATAATTAATATAAAAAAAAAAAATCACAAAATACATATTATAATAACAAGTTTATCTTCATGTACATGGTACATCGCTGCATTCACACTTGAGTACAACGCGGCGGGAGTACTTAAGATAAATGAATCAGTTCCTCTTTGATTTTTTATTCACAAAGTGACAAACACGTGCCCGCCATTGTTGGACAAGCGATGTGATTTTGAAAATGTAAACTCTAGTGTAGCTGTTAGTACGTATAAAACTATTACCAGAAAAATAAAACAGATTGCATAGACCTGCATTATTGTGTAAAATAAACCTCAACTAAGGGTAAGTTAGGCACAGAATTGGTAAACAAATGGGACACAAGAACTTACGTTGATCTGCCATATTGGATTTTTTTCTAGTCACGTGACACAAATAACGCGCTTCAGAAATTGGACGCACGGTGAAAGATCAGGACGGCCTGGAACGTAAAGCCTGTACATAAGCTATATTGACAAATTCGATGCCGTCCTCGGTGAATAACACGGATGCAAACACATTTTATTATTTTATGCATATACGTTTTATTTAATTTCTACATACCTATTGTTAAGCTCTGTGTCTATGGTTTACCAATATAGGAATAATGAAACTCCGTAAGCATTAGCAGGAGACAAATTCTTTGGCGCTAGTTTTTTTTTATTGGAAGCAAACGGCCATTACAAGACAATACAATACAAAACAATACAAGACCAAACATACAAAACGAAAGTTATCATAACAGTATCATTATACATCAACGACCTACCAGATTGTCTGAAAAATCAAAGTGGATCTTTTTATATGCTGATGATACGATTTTTTTTAAGAGAGATACAAGTGACTGTCAAAAACTTCAACATTGCATGTACAACTGGTCTCAAAAATGGCTTCTTATGTTCCATCCACAAAAGTGTAAAATGATGACAATAGGTAACAAGAAAGAAAGTGTGAAATATGACTATACTTTAGCTGAAGAATTTGAACCAATGGAGAAATCGAACTCCGAGAAGGACATTGGAGTTGTCAGAGACCACAAGCTGAACTTTGAAGAGCATATTTTAGAAAAAGTCAATAAAGCAAATTCAGTGCTGGGCGTCATACGTAGGTCTTTTGAACACATTGACAGTTACACTTTTGTAATGTTATATAAAAGTTTAGTCAGGCCTCACATTGCATATGCGAATCAAGTATATGGGCACCATATAAACGAAAACATATCGATATTCTTGAAAATGTGCAGAAACGTGCTACGAAGCTTGTGCCAGGATTGAAAGACATGCCGCACGAGGAAAGACTGAGAGCTCTAAGATTGCCAACATTAACCTACAGACGCATACGTGGAGATATGATTGAAAAATTAAAGATTCTGAACGATAAATACGATTATAATCCAAAAGAACTCTTCAGCAAAAGAAGTGATATAACATCAGACAGAACAAGAGGACATGAACACATGTTATTTAAGAAAAGGGCACGATTGAATATCAAAAAGCACTCATTTAGTTTCAGAACAGTTGACATTTGGAATAGTTTACAACCTAATGTAGTTAATGCGCAATCAGTAAATTAAGAGCTTTTTAAAGTAGACTTGACCGATTCTGGAATGATCAAGAGATCAAGTACAATTACAAGTCAACAGTTGTTACGGGGCTGAACATCCATTATGTTGACGAAAACGAAGAGCTGGTGTCACAGGTGTAAATCCCTTATACCAGAATCTACGATGTAACTATGTAACTATGTAAAGCTGTAGTCACCGCTTATTAACGGTCAATGAAAAGCATAGGGGGTTAAAACTGGATGAAAGACATGCCAATATGAAGAAGTGAAACTCCAGAAGCTGCAGCAGTATTGCAGTTTTATCATACATGCCTAATCTTAATATGTGACCAGAAATAATCACAGACCACACAAGCATCTCAATTTAAATTAAAAGCATCAACAGATCATATACATATGATTAAGTTGTATTTTTAGTACTCTACAGAATAGTGTTATACTCGCCAAAGCAACATAATTACAACTTTCTAAGGCACAATGAAATAAAGTTAATACAAGTGTGAGCCAAATATCTTCCTTTTTGACAAGATTTCAGATACAGCATCATAGAGTAAAAATCCAGATCATCGTACTGTATCTCGGGAAGAAGCCGTAAATTAGTAAATTGCACAATACCATAACTTTGGTGTATGTGATGACTAATAAATAACATAAGCTGGGAGCACATGAACGTACTCTACCCTATTAAAGTGTGCCAGGATTGTCAATTGATGTCGATATGTTTATCCTAGACGTCGTCATGAAACATTAATTTCCAAGCAATTGCTTGTAGTTGTCGATCAATTGTTTGAACGTTGTTTATATTCGATGAAGTAGCCTCGACTGCTTAACAAAATGTTTAATTTGATAAAGCTATCTTTACGCTTAGCTTCTAATACATCAACCAAAAATACTTTTGATATGGGTAAAGGTGGAAACTTTAGATAAAATCATTTGTCTAGGATCGTCGCCAATACTTTGCCGTCCAGCTTGGTTTTCATAAGAGCAGCAGGGTAGCGTCATTGGACTAGCCTCATTTTTAATCAACGACCTATCAGATATTCAGTCAGATTCTGAATCTGAATCGATACTTTGCAGGGCCTTGTAGGACATAGGTTGCAACAGGAGAGAGATAAATCCAACTATGGATTATACATCGCAGTCCTGAAACCGTTGACGGTGGTCGCGCATGCAACACTGTCACTAAGTTTGTTCCAGTCTAATACAGTTCTGGGGAAAAAGTTTGTTCCAGTCTAATACAGTTCCGGGGAAAAGAGTTTTTAAACTGCTCAGTTTTACACGAGAAAGTTGTAAAACACTTTGTATTATTAGTCACTTGGTTTTCCAGAATATGTTTGTAGCTTGGTTACCTTGGTAGTCATAACATGATTTAGGTTTAACGTTTCGCTTATTTCTTGCTGGTGTTAATTTTTCATGACAAGGTTAGGCTGGCACCTTCCCCCGACTACTTTGTAGAGGAAGGTAAGTCGGTTTATCTTTCGTCTGTCCTATAAAAGAAAATTACACTACTTTTCATAAAATAATTCTTAAACAAAATAAAATAACATCCTACCGAATCTGGTAGGATTTTCTTGTGATGGCAGAGGTTGTATGTGAGAGAAAGGAACGACAACTCTGCATGGAGATTGTACCGAATGTACTAAAGCCGTTTTGACACATACTGCCTTCAGCTTAACAACAACAACAACAACTTAAACGAGCATCCGAAATTTTGTGTGTACAAAATTAAATAAAAAAAATAATTTAACAATTAGATCGTAAATTTTTGGTTCAAATTTGTGAGAACAGACAACGGTATTTATTTTAATAGTGTTTATATGTATAATTGGTTGTACAATAAATGCAGATGGAATGGGTTAGATATGTATTCGGACTAAACAGGCATTCGGANCAACACTGTCACTAAGTTTGTTCCAGTCTAATACAGTTCTGGGGAAAAAAGTTTGTTCCAGTCTAATACAGTTCTGGGGAAAAGAGTTTTTAAATTGCTCAGTTTTACACGAGAAAGTTCTAAAACACTTTGTATTATTAGTCACTTGGTTTTCAAGAATATGTTTGTAGCTTGGTTACGTTGGTAGTCATAACATGATTTAGGTTTAACGTTTCGCTTATTTCTTGCTGGTGTTAATATTTCATGACAAGGTCAGGCTGGCACCTTCCCCCGATTACTTTGTAGAGGAAGGTAAGTCGGTTTATCTTTCGTCTGTCCTACAGGCTTTGAAGTTCCAGTATATTCAGCATGGACGAAACACAGCCTTCGTCCCATGAGCGGAAATCTCATGTGATGAATCTAGCCGCTTGTCTCTGGATGCGCTCGTTTTTGTCAATATGCTTGGCTGTCGATGATATTATTAAGCCATTTGCAAACATTTTTTTTTATTCAGGTCGATCAGTAGCTCAGATGATATAAAGGGTGTCCAAACTTGCATTGATGTCATCAAACTATTGTTTTTATATAGATTCATAAAAACAAAAGAAAATTAGTACGTATTTCCATGAAAGTTTTAAATAAATAAATAGTGGTTTATAGTGGAAGTTATTAATGGTTGGAATGATCACAAACACGTTGTCTTTAATTAATTGAGAGATATTTTTTCATCATTGCAAGAGTGTTTTTTGACCTTATTTAGATAATGCCATTTTCATAAATATCGTTTCACGGTTTAATTAATGCATAACACATATTTAGTTGGATAACATCACTATAAAAGGAATACAGTAAATGTATAGTTTTGTGTTGTGAAATTGTCAGTGTTGAGTCTTCCGACCACCTTTACTCTGATCCTAATAACTAATTAGTATTTTTATAAAGAGGAAATTATANTTTGTGTGCATTATTTGATCTTTCATGCTGTTGCATAGCGTAATTAAATACACCTGTGAAACATCGTTGGATACCTTTTCTTTTATTATATATATAAGGACCAAAATTTTTTTTTCAAGTACCTGTGACTACAACTGCAGATCGTGTTTTTCTACATTGAACAGCTATATTTTCAAACATCCTAATGTGAAACCATTCATTGGAACATTTATGACTAGATTTTGGAAAACGAGATTTTTTTTACCATTGGAAATATAAATGAATAACAGCTTTACAATCACCAAAAAAATGAGCCTTTTACATGAAATAGCTTTTCCTTAATTATTTACATTTGAGGTGTTAGCATTAAATATTGATGATATAGAGTTAATATGCTGAAAAAATCAACACCATGATTAGTAAATAATTACATTTGTCTGGACAAGAAAACGGATTCATTCTGCAATTGTACATTCTGTCTTACTGTGTTCTAGTACACACCCAGAGCTGTTCAATGAGCATATATTAGTCAACACAATTTGCACTTTAATATAATATAGGAAATTTGTCTTTAAAAAAGTGTGGAATAACATACATGTCTGTAGTTATGATATTTTGTCCAAATTGTTAAATCATTGCCGTTCAAGTTTTCCAGAGAATATAATATGATTATTAAAAGAAATATAATGAATTTTATTCGTTACCTGTTTGACATACATGTTGATGTAGTAATGCCTTCAAATATATACTATTATAGTCCTCAGGGGCTGTTTAAGGAGTATATATTAGGGGTCGTTATATTCCGGATTGATCCGGAAATCCGGATTTCAAGGCAACAGGGTCACTTTTGAGATCAATAAAAATTTGAGGAGTTTTGTTGGGGGGGGTGTAAAGAGCGAATCTTGGTTAATTTCGGTTCTAAAGAAGGCAACTCCTGCATCGATATCGTACAATTAATTAGTTAATTACAGGTGTCTATTGTTTATTTGACCCTCGCAGGGGGTTCCGAAGATGTAGATTTTTCATTATAAAATACTACCTGTACCGAGTTGCACGTCTATATTTAGTTACAGCACATGGGCTGATGCAACAAGCACGCTTGCCATACGTGGAATTTGAGTCATTTGACCGACGGAAGCAACAATTTCGTGCTCATATTAAAACACGGGTTCTACATGGCGTATACCGTGGTGAATTTCTGAAATTCATCATATCACTTCTATAAATAGACATGATGAAATAAACATGTACTGGAATTAAATTGTGTTTTTCACAACTTACACACCGTCTCACAGTATGTTTACCCTAATTGTTTACAATTAAAAAAAGGTGTGATAATGTCATTATGATGCCCGATATCGTCTTTAATGGGCTGTATTAATTACCGTTTTATATTTATACGTAAATTGTCAAACTGTGATTCCCGTCAATCTGAAGTAAACGCTTACTTAATTACCGACGTCAATCACATATAATAGTCGACAGTTAACCAAGCCCTCATACGCATTCTTGTTACCGATTGGACGGCGAACATCACTCTTTGGCGACTGGAAAGTTACCTGAGAGTTTCTCGCTATGCATCTGTGTACGCGTACATGACTGTGTAATATATGTTTATATAAGATGGGTGTTACTCGTAATTATCAGTGGATTAACAAACTGACGAAACTCGCTGGACTTAATAGTGGATCTACGTAATTAATAGACCTTTGATCAATTTTGTTTTTTGTTAATTATTTTTGTTGACTTTCTTTAACCATGCAGTGTATCAGCTTTAAACTAGTCAGTGTACATATTTCTATTGTTCTATATACTTAATACCTGGTCATTGATGGTCACTTCAATTTTTCCTATATTGAGATCTTTCTCTCAAAATATTTGGTTAATGTAATATATGTTGAAAAATATAAGTAAATTCTTAGAAAAAAATCTTTCTTTTGCTATAATAAAATGCATTNGGGGGGGGTGGGGGGGGGGGGGGGGGGGGGGGGGGGGGGGGGGGGGTTTGCCCCCCTGGTCCCCGTACAAGGGCGCTGCCCCTTGACTCTGCTGGTTGCTTGCCCCCAGACCCCTGGCTTGTTTTCAGGATTGGCAATCTGGTCCTGTTATGACCCGTGATATATACAGCTAGACAGTTCTTTGACTTGATTATTAATTCCTAATTTGCTTGCTGAAGAGAAAGTTTTATTTTTGGGGCTTCACATGTAAAAAAATTGGGCTTTGTTTGTTTAAGGGGTAATTTAAAAAGACAAAGAACAATTATTAAAGAAGCACACAAAAGCCGTAATATATCATATACAGTATACTTCTTTTATAGACCTTAGGGGCTGTTCTAGTATTATATATAAGGCGGTACTTTTTCCTGGTTTTCTTTAAATTAATTCAGCATAATTTAATGAAGCACATTAATTATATTCAAGTTAATAAAATGACATTATTATTATGCCCCCTTTCCAAGAAATGGGGGTATATTGTTTTGCACATGTGGGTAGGTCGGTCGGTCTGTCCGTCCGTCCACCAGATGGTTTCCGGATGATAACTCAAGAATGCTTAGGTTTAGGATCATGAAACTTAATAGGTACATTGATCATGACTCGCAAATGACCCTTATTGATTTTCAGGTCACTAGCTCAAAGGTCAAGGTCACAGTGACTCGAAATAGAAAAATGGTTTCTGGATGATAACTCAAGAACGCTTACGCCTAGAATCATGAAACTTCATAGGTACATTGATCATGACTGGCATATGACCCCTATTGATTTTCAGCTCAATAGGTCAAAGGTCAAGGTCACAGTGACTCGAAACAGTAAAATGGTTTCCGGATGATAACTCAAGAACGCTTACGCCTAGGATCATGAAACTTCATAGGTACATTGATCATGACTGGCAAATGACCCCTATTGATTTTCAGGTCACTAGGTCAAAGGTCAAGGTCACAGTTACTCGAAACAGTAAAATGGTTTCAGGATGATAACTCAAGAATGCTTACGCCTAGGACCATGAAACTTCATAGGTACATTGATAATGACTGGCAGATGACCCCTATTGATTTTCAGGTCACTAGGTCAAAGGTTAAGGTCATAGTGACTCAAAACAATTAAATGGTTTCTGGATGATAACTCAAGAATACTTAGGCCTACGATCATGAAACTTCATAGGTACATTGATCATGACTGGCAGATGACCCCTATTGATTTTCAAGTCACTAGGTCAAAGGTCAAGTTCACAGTGACAAAAAACGTATTCACACAATGGCTGCCACTACAACTGACAGCCCATATGGGGGGCATGCATGTTTTACAAACAGCCCTTGTTTCAAATAAATAATATAATTAAATAAGAATATCACTATAAAAGCTTGAATTTATATACTTCAAGAACTGTCCCCGATGATTTTGTTCAATAGATTTATTAACCATTGCCGTTCCTTAAAACATGACTTCAAAATATTTTTGGCACATCAACTGTAAATGCTGGGTATGGTTGTTAGACTGAATTTGGGGAAGTCTGTACTAGCTATGATCTTTAGTTACTTAAGGTGTGGATGTCACCAAACATCTTTAAAAATAAAAATAAAAAAATGCAATAATTCTTACATTATTAAAGAAAAATAATATATTTCTCATTAAAAGTGATAATGGCTGAAGCAAGTCCAGCCCCTCCAGCTGCCTCTGACCCTCCACCTGCCACTGACAGAGAGTTCCTTGAGTACTCAGGACCTGTGGCAGGGAAGAAGTACCCAGTGAAAGTCAAATATTGTGGCGGTAAGTACATTACTAACATAAACAGTGCACATATTTCAAGATATTGCACTTAATTTAATTTTTGTGTACATAAAATGTTAGTATTGAAAAAAGTAAATATAGAGTATTTAAAAAACAAACATTACTCTTCATTGATAAAATATACAGTACCAGTATTTAAAACAAATATACAAAAAAACTAACAAATATTGCTCTGGACTGATTTAAAACTTAAAATTATATGCTTTTATTAATGTTTAATTTCTTAATTTTTAATATTAAAAAGAAATAAGGCATATTTTTGGGGACCCCCTGGCGGGTACAAGTTTTTTGTTGTATCCAGCATTAATTTTGTACAACAAATTAATACATTGTTCACAGATAAATGTGACCTTCACCTTCAAACTGGTGTTTTTTTACGAAAAGTTGGCACACTTGTTTTGAAAACAACTACTGTTTTTTATATTTTCCAATTTTGATTTTTTTTTAGATTGCGGTACGCCAATTGAGGTATGTTAATTTGCATCACTTGTTTTTTTGTATGTTAGAACTTTAAAGTCATTAAAGCATGTGAATTTTGTGAATTTGTGCGCTTTTTATTAATAATGTTTTTTTATTCTGTTTGCTGGCTGTCAGGAATTGTGTTTTGACTGACATCAACAATTTTTTCAAACATTCCTTAACCATTGGACAGATTTTAATGAATTTTATCAGGAATTATCAATGTTTAACTCTCTTTAAAAGTTTTTAAAATCTTTCAAAACCACTGCCGAGGTAGGAGTTTATAATTGTCATGTTATAATGTATTGTTGTATTCAACAAAGTTTGTACAAAAACTTCTTCTTTCAAACCCTATTTAAAATATAACTTTGGTGATCCATCTTCGACCATTTTGTTCCTCTTTTTTATTATAAGTTTGTAAGTTATTGAAATGTCTGTATTCATACATCTACATGACATTGTATAATTTGTTTGTATGTCTGTTTAATATTTCAGTACTGTGAGTTCTATCCCAACTATGAAAAGTGCAAGAAATGGCTCGAGTCAAACCTCCCAGATGAATTTGGAAAGATGGTGTCTGTAAAAGGTACACTAATATTAAAATTACCTTCATGTTATATGTATGAGGTTTCAATAACACTATAGATCAGTTCCCATCTGCAAGGAAAATAGCATATATTGTTTAAACTGCTTTAATAATTATTTTCTTAAATCTTCATATTTTACTGAATCAGATCTTGTCATTCATATTTGTAAAATACATGATATAAACATGCACACATATTGTTGATGTTTTAACAATTTAATTGCTGACCTACAAAGCTGAGGATTACTGCTTTTGTCCCCATCATGGATACATAACTTGTGTGCTAATGGGTCAGGAAATAATTTCTACGGCTTTTCTCCCCTAATCTCTGAATCAGGTATGGCAGTTGCCAATTAATGTTCATTTATTATAACGTGCACTTAGTACTGGTAAATCAATCTAACCAGGAAAAGTGTGTGTATGTTAACTGAGCAGGATAATATGACTGAATCACTGTTGAAAACTAAAAAAGTCAAAATAAACAAATATAAAACATAAATTAATTTTCTTTCTAATTCTGTAATCACTTACAGATGGCGATGGTGACGGGGGTGGGGAGGGAGACGACAGCGATAAGAAGAAACGACAGACACGGGGTGGCAAGGGGACCGTGAAAGCAAAGAAGAAATCGGAGCCAACTGGTATAAAAGTCGGAACCTCAAAACGAGGCAAAAAGAAAACGATCACCATTGTTATGGGACTTGCCTCATATGGTAAGTGGAGCAGCTTTTATCTCTGGCATAAATTGTTGTACTGCTTAAGGATATCATTTTTAGCTTGGCTGTTTTCGAAGAAAACCCAAGCTATTGTCATAGCCCTTTCGTCTTCCGCGTCGTGGTCGTCCGAAAACTTTAACATTGGCCATAACTTTTGCAATATTGAAGATAGCAACTTGATATTTGGAATGCATGTGTATCTCATGGAGCTGCACATTTTGAGTGGTCAAAGGTCAAGGTCAACCTTCAACATTTTGAGTGGTGAAAAGGTCCAGGTCAATGATGACCTTCAAGGTCAAAGGTAAAAAAAAAAGATCCAAGCACCCACAGCCAAGCGTTGGCATCTGCTATGCGGTGCCCTTGTTTAAATGAGAAGCGTTTGCTTTAAACAAAAATAAGTGATAAATGAAACAAAATAAAAACATATTACATCGAATATCTTATATTTTGCACTATTCATGGGTGTGCTTCCTCCTCCTTTCAGCTGATTTCCTCCCTTTAAATGCCAACCATATTTCACAAATAGTTATAAACTTTGCTGGATCTACATGTATGTACAATTGAAGAGCTTTATTGAACCCTGTATGGGGGAAAGGCATTTTCCTCCCCTGGGGTGGTTCTTAAATCACACCCCTGACTATTGTATTTGTAAGCAAAGAGCAAAGATTAGTTGTGTTTTTTAATAGCGATTACTTTTCAATTTAAGTCCTTTTTTAAATGAAAAAAAATGTAATATGAGGTTAATAATAATCAGCTGTTCCTAGACAAGGTGGAGGTATTAATGCAAAGTACTGTACCATTTGTATGCCCTCGAAGAAGTCCATATAGTAGTCACACTGTCTGATGGGTGTTCAGATGATGGATTCTCCTCACCTATACGCTTTATTGATGTATGGGTTCACTAAAAGCATGGAAACAAGAAAATGAGGCAATTACTCTTTGAAAGATCAATGAACTGGAACAACCTTACAATATTTGCATGACCCTTTGGTACGAAAGCTGCCTAAAAAATGTTATTCAAATAGGCTCATTATTTTCGAAGATTTTGCAAAGCAATAAAATGTCATAATATTAATAAAATAGAAAAACATTTTTGGATGGAAATGACCTTACAATGTTACAATAACATTGATATAAAATAATTGGCTTTGTCAAGTCATTAGTTTAGAAGTAAGTAAGTATAATGAATAAATCTTTCGCCATAGTCTCATGGGGCCCCTTAAAGTTGTGGGCCCTTAGAAAGTTGCTTTCTCCACTTTATGGGTAATCAGGAACTGGGTCCATCATAAAATGACACTGTCTGTGGTTTTCTCAGTTGGGGAACTTAAGTTACCGAGTTTTAAGCAAAAACAAAAAAATCCTAAAAACCTTCCTTTTTGTAATCAAATGGCAATAACTTCCTAAAAAACTATTGAGCTGGACTACTTGGCAATATGCACACTCTCACTCTATACAGATACTACATGAAAAGTTCATCAGCTTGGAATACATGTAATTGGTTCCTGAGGTCTTGTGCCGAAAATAACAGTTAATTATAAAATGTCAAGTATGAAATGGCAATAACTCCCTGCAAATCATTTTAGGGAAACAACCTCTCAATATGCACATGTCAACTTTACTGAAATATTACTTATAATGTTTAATGGTTCTCAAATTTGGATAAAAAGTTCCAGCGATCTTTTGTGGAAACAAAAATGAACATGAACAGTGTTATGTTATAAATCAAAGGGCTAAAACTTAATGAAAAAAAAAATTGGAGCAGAAAAAATGACCATTTGTACATGTTCAACCTTTTAGGGATGCAGTGTACAAAGTTTCATCAAATTCAGATCACTGCATGTATTATTAATAAAAGGGCAATAACTCCCTATAAAAAAATCGTTGGAGTGGTATAACCTGACAATATGGCCATGTCTACTCTAGGATACTACATATACAGGTTCATCAATATTATATCATTAGATCCAGAGATCTCATCTGGAAACAAGAACATTCTGTAGAAAATGTAATGTCATTATATTAATTAAAGAGCGATAACTCCATGAAAAATAATTGGCCTGGAATTAGTGTTAGGGATCATTTCTGAAACAAAATAATATTTAACTCCCTTAAAAGCCAATGTCATTATATTAATTAAAGGGCAATAACTCCCTGAAAAATAATTGGCCTGGAATTAGTGTTAGGGATCATTTTGGAAACAAAATAATATTTAACTCCCTTAAAAGCCATTGTAACGCAGCTACACCCTAAAAGGATGCTACATATAAAGTTTCATCAAAATCGGATCCTTAGTGTCTGAGATTTTTACGCAGAAACATGTGATGTAGGAAAGGACGGACGCATGGACATTGAGTAGGAAGGAAACGATTATGGTTAAATTCCTATAACACCCTAGCAAACTGAAATCCATCAAAAATGGAATTAGGACAGACCAAGCGGCAACTGTAAGCTCCAACCTTGTGCACCATATTCATGTTGTATTTATGTTCATTTTTTTCAGTACCAGAAATACATAAAAATTGGCATTATAGTACCATTTAGTAAAAATATGTTTTTAATATTACATGAAGCTCAAATAAAGTTATTAAACAGTAACATTTCTTCCTCAGCCGATCATTAGCAATTACAGTTTTCTTGTTGTTTGTTTCAGACATTGACCTTAAAGATGCTACAAAGTTCTTCTCTAATAAGTTTGCGTGTGGCTCCACAATACAGGGGGAGGATGAGATTTGTATACAGGGGGACGTGAAGGATGATCTATTTGACATTCTGCCGGAAAAATGGAAAGCTGTGAGTTGTTCTTTGTGACAGTTTATTGATGGTTAACTGTTTTGCTGTTGAGAATAAAAGTTTTCATAAAGATAAATAGCAAATGTAAGACGCGAGGGCAAGAATACATGTAACAAAGGCTTTCCATTGACTAATTTTTAATCTGGGACTCCTAGATTTGGAGAAAATAATTTAATTGACTCTTCAGTTTTTCCTTGTAAGAATCAAAGTAATAGAATGCACAGAATAAACTAAGAGGGCTTAGATGGATGATTACTCACCTGTTTAATTAGGTGTTGCTAGAAGATAATGCAGACATTTATAAAAAAAAATATGCATATGCAATCTGAGCAAAGTCCACACTCATGTTGTTTTCCAAACATGAAAGAGTCATAATGAAGATTTGATAAGGAGTATTATCGGTGCATTTTGTTGTTTTCTCAATTACCGAATATGCATGAGTTTGGCAGTGGACGGATTTTGTTCATGGTTGTTAATTTTTCTACAATTATTGTAATAAACAGTTAAGAGATCTCACCATTTATGCATGAAATGAAACAAAAACATTCTTTATCGATCAAATTCAAAGGTTAACAGTTTTCCTTCATCCGCTTTCATCACGTGTGCCACCATTGACAACGTAGATGCAAATTTACTGAGAATTTTTTGATATAGCAATGGTTTCACATGAACATGCTTAGATTTTCATGTGCACACATGAAGAAAAATATATTTGGGATGTAACCTCCATGCCGCTGTAGGTCTCAATGTTCTCAGTGCTTCAAAGTCAATACCCCTAAGCCTTCCTAGTCTGCAAAATTAACCCACCACCAATGCGATGAAATCTCGGGCAATAGAAAACAGTTTCATAGATAACCTTATTTGAAATGAAACAAATAATCAATTAACACATTTTTTGCTCACCTGAGCACAACATGCTCATGGTGAGCTTGTGACCGCCTTTTGTCTGTCGTTCATTGTGCGTCCTCAACATTTATAATGTTAACACTCTAGAGGCCTGGCCACATATATTTTATTTCCAATCTTCATGAAACTTGGTCAAAATATTTGTCCCAATGTTATCTTGTCCGAGTTCAAAAATTGGTCATGTGAGCTCAAAAACTAGGTCACTAGTTCAAATTCCAGAAAAAGCTTGTTAAAACTATAGAAGTC
This sequence comes from Dreissena rostriformis, assembly GCA_007657795.1. Taxonomy (NCBI): domain Eukaryota; kingdom Metazoa; phylum Mollusca; class Bivalvia; order Myida; family Dreissenidae; genus Dreissena; species Dreissena rostriformis. Next base: position 4,964 of record VMBQ01011819.1, on the reverse strand, counting down.
ACATTTATAGTTCAATCTTCATGAAACTTGGTAAGAACATTTGTTCTTGACTGAGTTCGAAAATGGTTCAGGTTGCTTGAAAAACTTTGCCACCATGTTGATGAAGATAATGGTTCACAATTGTGTTAACTCGTTAATACTTTTTCAACTGTGCTTGCATTGTCGTTGTAAAATATTATTTATTGATGCCTACTAAAATAGCCATGTGATGATTGTGTAACAGGCTTACAGCTCTCTAAACTCTCTAAAAATTGCCTCCAACTAAGCACACATCAAAGACCTTTGATGTCAGACCGACACCATTGATAAGTGTAGATAACAGCTTGCAAATGTTTGAGGCTTACAGTTTATTGAAGAGGTCACATGCAGTCATTCATTAAAATGTTACTGTATAATAATTATAAATCCTTTAAGTTTTGGCTATTAAAAATTGCCTGCGGCTATGAATTGTTGAAAGTTTCTTAGCAACATTGACTATGAAGATAAAAACAGTAGTTTTGCAGACTGCGCCTTCCTTGCTTATAATGTGATGTTGTACATGCAGCATATTTTTTGCCTGCGGTTTATCAGGAAGTCATCACCATTACACTAAAAATAATTACTCATTTACATCTTTTTATTTTGCTTTTAAACAAAAATCACTTATATATGATTTTTTTTCCTCTTTTTTAAATGGGCGAAAGTTTTAGAGGGGGTATAATTGAGTCACACTGTCGATTGGTAGGTCTGTTTGCAAAAAGTTCTCAAGCGTAAAAATTTTAACTTGAAATATGTCATCACCACATCTTCAATCATATAATTACATTGACATTATACTTGTCCATAGGCAAGTTCACATGAAGTTTTGAGATGTTCAGAGTAAAATTACCCCTTTTGGCCATATGATTGCATATGCCAAGTATATTTGATTGAATGATTTTGGTTGGCAATTGACATCTTGTGTTTTATAGTCCATCAGTATTATGTACAAGTACTAATGCTTGCTTTGTGTTTGCAGATTAGTGAAGATGATATTGACGATGTTGGAGAAATCAAGAAATGACAAGGAACAGCCATCCAAGACTTTGTTGTTTAATTTTTAAGAAATTAAAATAAAATTATTTAATGGAAAACTGTGAGGACTTTTTTGGACTAAAAAACATCGTTTGTTTCCACTTACCTGACCAACCCTTAATTTTTGTGCCGACTCATACCGTATTTTTCGGGGTATAAGTCGCGACTTTTTTACAGGCAAAAGTAACATGCGTCGTATGCTCCGGAGCGTCTTATGTATGTACAAAATCAATTTTTCCAAAGTCAGAATGTCAAATTTTTAAGTCAGAATTGCATAAATCCGCGAGTTTGATAACCATTTCCGGTAATTTGTTTCGCTGTTTTTGTAACATAGTTTTATTTTACACAGAGTCGGTAACACACTACTAGCGATACTATTGGGGTACTATACAGTTCTGTAACGTAAATTAAACAACGCAACAAAAAAGTAGTCGTCTGCTAAATTTATTTTACGAGCTAACCTTACGATTTTTACAACAATTTGTAACAAAAAATAACAAAGTACAACAAACGAACACAATATCAATGAGAAGCAGAGTATACAATAAGTATACAATAATATACGGCACAATAACAGTTCACATCATTTATTGGTCGTCGACATCGGAGAATCCGTCAAACTCTTCATCCTCTGTGTCAGAGTTGAAGAGTTCGGCCAATGATGACGGAATTGTTTTCGCGATGGTGGCCAGAGGTATGTTGTCCTCGTCGTCGTCGTCATCATCAGTATCATCATCAATGGGTTTGGCGGCAGGTGGCAGTATCTCCGCCTTTCTAAAACCATTGACGATACAAGGCACGCTTACTGCACCCCAGGCCTTCAAGACCCAAGCGCTGACTTCCGCAAGTGTCGCTCGCCGCAATCGGCCAGTGTTTGTGAACGAATGTTCCCCGGAGGACATCCACTGCTCCCAGCACTCCCGCATCACCATTTTGAAACAGCGATTAACGCTGATGTCGAGAGGCTGAAGGAGCTTCGTCAGTCCTCCAGGGATGATGGCCGGGATGGCGTTTTTTGCGAGGACACACTTCTTTACTTCATCAGTGATGTGTGCCCTCATGCTGTCCATCACAAGGAGCGCCTTCCTTTGATGAAAAAAGCCGTCTGGACGCTTCACAAAGCACTCACGGAGCCATGCTTGCATTTTGTCCGTGTCCATCCAGCCCTTCTCGTTCACAGTTATGACAATGCCGGCCGGGAACTTTTCTTTCGGCATTGTCTTACGCTTAAATATAAGCATCGGTGGCAGTTTTGTCCCGGCCCCAGTGACTGCAAGTACCGCGGTGAAGCTTGCTTTTTCGTGGCCCGTCGTCTTGATGCTCACGGAATGAGCCCCTGTTTGTTCGACGGTCCTGTTGAGAGGCAGGTCGAACGTCAGTGGCACCTCGTCCATGTTGATAATATGGTCCGGCTCAATGTTGTGCGCGGCCATCTTCTCTGCGCAGAACGCCCGAAACGCTGCCAGTTTNAGTGCATTACTTTAAGAGTAATAAATCACAGCATGGATTAGGCTTCATGCCGAGTTTTATTACTCTTAAAGTAATTCAGGTGAACCTTGCTTCTATTAATCACCTAATAACTGATAAAAACTATTACAAAAACACCAACTATTATGTGATGATCAGATCGATAACATAAACTATTTAAATCTGCTAATATATTCGATAAAAGCATATTGTAATTGTCGTTGACAGTGTTGACGTTCAGTTGTTCGAGGGTACGATCGCATGCATTTATCCATCTCTTACACTTCTCGAAACCCTTTTTCGGCTTTGGAAACGGTAAAAATGCAATGTCACCAACTATACTTTCTGGATATCGATTGCCCGAGTTACACAATCCAAATTGACACCGTTTAATTGTATTTAATCTTTGTTTTTAAAGAGCAATACAAAAGAAACTTGTTGAAAAATGTGAATATCTAGATTCAGCGTGTCTAGAAAATGGCGGACATCTCGTTGGTAACTAAAGCACCCGATTAATCGATGGCTGATTGGTCGATCGATATTTAGATAAGGATTTGATTGACAGTTGGCGAGATGTCAATTAACATCTTGTGTTTTATAGTCCATCAGTATTATATACAAGTACTAATGCTTGCTTTGTGTATTGCAGATTAGTGAAGACGATATTGACGATGTTGGAGAAATCAAGAAATGACAAGGACAAGCCATCCAAGACTTTTTTGTTTAATTTTTAAGAAATTAAAATAAAATTATTTAATGGAAAACTGTGGGGACTTTTTTGGACTAAAAAACGTCTTTGTTTCCACTTACCTGACCAACCCTTAATTTTTGTGCCGACTTATACTTATTTTTGGTATATGAGGTTGATTTTTCTATCAATTTTGCCAAATTGGATCATATTTGCAAAATTAATTTTAAATTGATTTAAATAAATCCAAGAAAGAATGTTTTAAAGATATTTGAAAAAATTCTGTCATTGAATATACTAACAAAAGATGTTTTTAAACAGTACGCCTCACGACTTGTGGCAAGGTTGTCCCTGTGGCCTTGACCTTTGATCTCTGGATTTTCGATTAATTAGGGGTCATACTTCAAAACTAATGAACATACTTATTCATATGTTCCTAAGAATTCTGTAGATATTGTGTGGAGACAATTTTCATATTAACCTCATGTGACCAAATAAACCTCATGTGACTTTGTCATGTTAAAATAAGATGCACCTTTCTTTCCTACAAAGTAATGAGCATAAATCATTTGTACGACAATTCTAACCCTACTTCTGATTCAAGTGGGGCCTTTTACCTTTTACTTGGTTAGCAAAAAATTAAAACTATCATGTAACGACTATTCCAGTTTGCATGATTGTAGGTCAAAGCGTTCTCAAATTTAAGTGTCAAAACAAAATCCATTTTAAAATCCCTGTGACCTTGACATATGACCTCAAAATCAATAGGCTTCTTCCTTTACTCCCAAGTAACAATCAAACCAATGTGCATGCTTGTAGGTCAAAGCATTCACAAGATACTGAAAGGACACTAATGGCCTAGAGACTGACCAACCGATGCAAAGTAATACATAGAGAATAATAGGTTAGTGTTGATTATAGATCAGGTTTATCATGCGAGGCTTAGAAAACAAAAAAGCACGAGCCTTGGTGAGTGCTTTTTCGTTTTCGTGCCGAGCATGATAAACCTGATCTATAATCAACACCCACCTATTATTCTATTTATCCCACTTTTTATTCAGTAAACCTTTTTATTTAAGCAAAATGAGTTTAACTGGATAATTTCGCTGGATTTATGACGTGGTTTATAGCAGAAATTTAATAAACGGGGCTTTAATCAACCGAAATCGCTGTAAAAGTGGGATAAAACCCTGTAAACTTCAAGGAGGGCATGATTAAAGCGGGAAATAACTTGTTGATTATTAACAGTTAACAAAAGAAAGTTGTGACCACCTACCTCACCTATTTTTAGCTCAGCTGTTTTCGAAGAAAACCTGAGGTATTNCATTTTGAGTGGTGAAAGGTAAAGGTCAAGGTCATCCTTTAAGGTCAAAGTTTTTTTTTTCCATGTGTATCTCATCGACCTGCACATTTGCAGTGGTGAAAACGTCAAGGTCAATGATGACCTTCAAGGTCAAAGTTAAAAAAAACAGAATCCAAGCACCAACAGCTGAGCGTTGGCACCCACTATGAAGTGCTCTTGTTTTGGACATGTTAGTAGGACAAATTCTTTCCGTCTTAGTGTAAACCGAAACATAGGAAATTCATTTCACAAATAGGTATGTTGACTAATAATAAAGACTACGGCAACAACAAGCTCACGTATATACCATAAGTTGTTAAAGGTAAATTTATATGAGCCTCGCTCTGTGAAAAGGGGTTTTAATGCAGTCCGCACTGGCTAATCGGGGACGACACTTTCCATCTAATCTGGATT
>VMBQ01011817.1:0-18866 GCA_007657795.1 Dreissena rostriformis | reverse complement strand
TTAACCCTTTGAGCGCTGGAACCGGATTTTGAAGGCCTTTGCAAACAGTTTGGATCCAGATGAGACGCCACAGAACGTGGCGTCTCATCAGGATCCAAACTGTTTGCTATTCTGATAGTATTCTTTGAAAAAAATCGAAGAAAATGCTAATTTTAAAAATTCAGCAGACAACATTTTAGCAGACGACAAATTACCCAGCATGCAAAGGGTTAACAAGCGGTATGTGGACAAGTTTGTGACAGACAGACAGTGGACGGAGGCAGTCAAGACAGACAGATGTACATGGAGATTTTACGCAACTTTGTCCATAAATAATATGAAGTATACAATTACGCAGTTGTAGTAGAGTTGAACTGCACAGTTTGCAATTACACTTTCTATCTTCACACTCTTCCTACCTCCTATAGAGAGATTGTTCATCTCCATGGCAACATTGCCGTTGTTGGTGGGGTCATGATTTGTGCTAGTTGACCTTGACCCCCGGGGTCGCATTCCAGGCACCTTGACCGTCACATGACCCAGGGGAATCTCCTTTGCATGAACGTCTTCCATGTAGTCCTGGCAACACACCAGAGTTAATATACAGCAGTGATTTTTGTTTGCTTTATATTTTACAGCCAGTGCCTTTTGGATTGGGAAAATAGCGCGATAAACCATGAAATTGGGAAAAATAAAAAATTATAAATGATTTTAAATAACAGTATCCTAATTGTTTAAGCGCATGTTAAACTGCATTTCAAAATTTATATTATAGAGTGCTATGGAATTATATCGCTGTATAATAAAATTCAATTAACCAATTATTGAGTATACATGTATTGGAAAAGTTTGGCATCTTTTTGGGGAAATTTTGGTCTGACTTTTGGAGAAAAATGTTACTTTTTGCCATTGGGAAAAGTAAAATGCTGTAATTTTGGGGAAAAAAAATCCATGTACAGGGATCATGATTGTTACATACAGCATTTTTAGTCAATTAAAATTTCCACATGCAGTAATTATGGATTATATGAAAACAAATCAAATGAAAATTAATGCTTACAGTTTATGTAAACATACATCGGTGTATTTGATCATAAAAACAAAGTTAATGCATCATAGTGATGGTGTAAAATTGTCTACATCTGAACATCTCAATTAATCTCAATATTACATATTAAAGAACATTGATGGTATAATTGCAAGTCTACAAGCTTTATTGTATTCCCAATATCTGAGACTTTGACCTCAAGTATGGTTGTCCTTACTTACTTATTGACAATAAGATAAAAATTGTGTATTACTATCTCATAAGTGGCTTCTTACATCCATGTCCACATTTCCTTCATTTGGGTAAAATAGGATGCTGTCTATATAGTACCTGAGCATGAACGGACAAGTGAATTTTTTTACATTTCTTCTGTATCATTGCTTTTTGGACATTTGCAAAAAAGGTCTTCAAAAAACAACTTGTAAGCCAAAATAAGATTTTGCCATCACTCATTGAACAATCACAATTCTGCTCAAGAAAAACCAACAAAAAGAAACATGTCTGCAACATACATGGAGGCTGGGGTGGTAGGTGAGGCGGCCATCGTCCAGCAGCGTTACATACTTCTTCTTCCAGTCCTTGTTCAGGCCATGAGTCTTCTTGTACAGGTAGCCCTGAATACAACAAAATTATGGTATTTGTAGGAACCACTCGATACAAGTAACCTGGATTACAGTACCGTACACTTGCAGTACAATCCACTTCACTGCAGGAACCACTTGATACATTTATGTGGAATACAATACATTACACTTGCTTCAAGTCATTTGGAATCAAATATTGTACGCCTGCAGCACCACTCGATACAAGTAGCGTGAAATAAAATATTGAACACTGAGCTACAAGTAAAGTGGAATACAATACCTTACACTTGCAGTACAATCCACTTCACTTCAGGTCAATACATTTTTACCTTTTAACAATGTCTGTGTACATCACCTCATCGATTTCAATGAAAGATATCTACTAGTATACCATAGATTAATACATGGCAAGAGTATCTCATGCTATTCTTATAAGGCATTAACTGTTGCTTGATGCTGCCACCCTGTCAAAATAAGTAGTCCACATGTTATAACGATAAACCCAAAGCTATTGAATGACATGATAGGTAGAGCAATAGCCATCAGCATGTATAACAGAGGATGTTACAGTGACACTTTGATGGGACTTTCCTGCTACTTTTTCCTTTACACATATAAAACATCTTCACAATAGAACTGAATACAACACTAGTACTAGGAAAAAGGTCGCTGTGGCGTAGTAGATAATTAAGGTGTCCACCTTCCAACCGGGAGGTCAAAGGTTCGATCCCTACTCAAGGAGGGTTCTTCAGATCTTCACAATAGACACCAAGTACCGGTTCTACCAAGGAAACAGACTCTAGAGCATTTCAATAAGCCTAAGGCTTTCGATGCCATCGAGCCAAAAAAAAGAAGGTGTAAGCTAAACTAGTACTAGCAAAAAATCCTGAGTTAGGAGGCATACCTGTTTGATAGGTATGACTCGGCCACATCCCACCTTCTCCCCTCCATCTAGCAGCTTGTCATCGGTCTGACTCTTGTCCTTGTCTTTGTCCTTATCCTTGTTCTTGGGCTGTAAGCAGACACATGCACTACATGCCGGGCTTCATACCTCATCTGAACCACCCAAGTACCGTATTTTACCGCGTATAACGCGCAACCATGTATAACACGCACCCGTTTTTTTAATGCCAAAAAGGAGAAACAAAACATTTGAAGACATGAAATCGGGCTGAAAATGGCCGCCATTTTACTATTGCGCAATCAGTAAATCCTTGTCGCTGAAAAGCTTTATTTTGTATTCTTCGAATAAGAAGCGTTTATATGATCGGGAGCATGGGTTGCATAGAACTATATTGTTATAGGGTGTATTTTTCTGGGAAAAAATGGCGGCTATTATGATTACTTAAGATTACATATGAATTTTTAGCGTTTTAACAGCCAGGAAAGTGTTGTATCAATATATTACGTGCACCAACTTTTAAATTTGAAATTTGGAGGTAAAAAACTGCGCATTAAACAAAGGAACGTACCGCATTGACGGTAACAGCCTAGTTCTGGGAAAACAGGGGCTTAATGCGTAAAATGTTGTCCCAGATTAGCCTGTGCAATCCGCAAAGGCTTCTAAGGGATGACACTTTCAGTTTTTATGGAATTTTTCGTTTAAAGGAAGTTTCTTCTTAACAAAAAATCCTGTTAAGGTGATAAGTGTCATCTCTGATTAGCCTGTGCAGACTTCATTCTACATAAAAGCTATTCATAGCTCAAGTACATTTACCAGACATTTGAAACAGGGAGTTTTTCAAGATATTGCCTAGAGGAATACTCCAGTTTGTTTGAGTTAAACGACAACAGTAATTGTACATAAGAGTGGAATCTCTTATATGCACTAAACCCTTTGCATGCTGGGAAATTTGTCGTCTGCTAAAATGTCGTCAGCTGAATTTATAAAATTAGCATTTTCTTCGATTTTTTTTTCAAAGAATACTATCAGAATAGCAAACAGTTTGGATCCTGTTGAGATGCCACGTTCTGTGGCGTCTCATCTGGATCCAAACTGTTTGCAAAGGCCTTCAAAATTCGGTTCCAGCACTGAAAGAGTTAATATTATTTTCTAATGGAAATAAGTAACTGATGTAGACATAGTAATATGTTCATGCATCGAAGTAAATTACAAAACAAAATCAGATAATTTCTTTATGTTTAGCAATTACCAGTTACAAAATCATAGCTTCCTACTCTATGACAAGTGATGTTAGATACATGTACCAATTACCACAGACATACTAAATACATGACTAGTGTTTCACTAGAGAAATTAAAAACATGAAATGTTAAGGAAAACCCGGCTCCATTCAGTGTATCACATTTAGTTATTTCTACATTTTATACACATACATTAAGATTAATACTACAAAAACTAAAACTACATTTGACAGTGATCAATTAATTGCAGACGTCTTGAAGAACATAAAGCATATGAGCCTCACTCTGGGAAAAGGGGGTTTAATGCATGTGCGTAAAGTGTAGCTCCAGATTAGCCTGTGAAGTCAGCACTGGCTAATCAGGAACGACACTTTCCGACTAAACTGATTTTTGCTAAGAAGAGACTTTCTCCGTAGGATGACATATGCCCCCTTTTTCCACATTTTTCGAAACCTAAACGCAAAACCTTAACGCAAAGTGTGACGGACAGATGGACAGTGCGATCACTATATACCACCCTACGGGGGGCATAAAAATATCAAAAAAGCGTAAAGTGTCGTCCCTGATTAGCCTGTGCAGACTGCACGGGCTAATCTGGGACAACACTTTACGCATATGCATTAAACCCCCCTTTTCACAGTCGAGGCTCATATAAATTAGGAAGAACATATCCGCCACCACCACTGCACAACTGGCACACACTGTGGTAATATTTCTCATTTTAATATGAGTAGTGTTCTGACAAAACTGGGCAAAATGACTGTGCGTAAAGTGTCGTCCCAGATTAGCCTGTGCAGTCCGCACAGGCTAATCAGGGACGACACTTTCCACTTTTATGACATTTTTCGTTTAAATGAAGTCTCTTCTTAGCAAAAATCAAATTTAGGCGGAAAGTGTCCTCCCTGATTAGCCTGTGCGGAGTGCACAGGCTAATCTGGGATGACACTTTAAGCACATGCATTATGCCCAGTTTTCTCAGAACACGACTCATATATGAAGTGAAACAGGACTGTCCTGCACAAGGCCTAAATTGACCATTCACAGAAAATATAGTACATAATAAATGGTTAACTCTTATCAATAAACATGCATAACTTTAAAAAACATTACTATGCACTCACAAAAATAAGGGAAAATATGGTAAATAAATGAATTAAATTATTTTTAACAGTGGTGGCTAATTTCTGCAATATCGATTTGGCGTGTTGGTGAGTTTAAAGGGCGCCAAAAAGACAACATGCCAAAACAATTATAATGACTTTTGTTGTTCTTTCAAGTTGCCACGTATGAAGGTCATCAAAAGGCCAACATATACCTGGATAAGAAATATATGCACCAATATGACAATTATGAAATATGGCGTTCTTTCGTCTTGACATTTTGGTGCCCTTCAAATGTGCCATCATGCAAAAAACACACTGCAAAAATGAGCCATCAAATTTGGTATCTGGTTAATTGCGGCAAGCTACACAGTTGTGCCAAACAATACTGATCCTGATGTTATTGTTTTTTTTTATCACTTTTGATGAATTTAAAAGTGTCTGTTTTAATTGTTGTTCCTCTGTAGTTCTTTTTTTTTAGCTCTAAACATGATATTGTGAGTTTACATGTTTGCTTTTGATGTTCATTTGAAACACTGTCAAAATATATAGTATGGAATATATGGTATTCCAATCAGAGTAAGTAAAATCTATTTGTTAAATTTAAGTCCACAAATATAAACTGCTACTGTAGCTATGGTAACAAAAATGGCATTACAGAAACAGGAACTTTTTGGTTACATCTAAAACTATGTTCCAAATACTCTAAAATTGCTACTCTATAATCAATTTATAGTGTAATTCCTAAAAATAGAGTGATGATGGCAAAAATGCATGTTACAAGCAAGAAGGCCAACAATCAACAGAAAGAACAAGTCATTTCAAAAGTTAAATTTCAATCAAAGCACCTCAGAGTTTGGAATGGACAAACAAGAAAATGTTCAACGTTTCCAATCTAAACACACCCACAAGCTCTCAAATGTGCAGGAAAATGAAATATCTGTCCATAATATTAACATTTTTATTTTCAAACAAAATATATTGGAGAACACGTGTTTTTCTTTTTCAATCCTTGAAACATTCTCATTATCATTATGATTGCAATAAATTAAAAAATAATAATTTCTTTAAACAAGAGATGTGTTTCTCAGAAACACAATGCCCCCTAATGGGCCGCTTTGATATTTTTTTATTTTTTTTTACCTTGAAGGATGACCTTGACCTTTCACCACTCAAAATGTGCAGCTCAATGAGATACACATGCTAGCCAAATATGAAGTTGCTATCTTCAATATTGCAAAAGCTTTGACAAAACTTTAAGATTTATTAAAGTTTTGGACAGACAGATAGAATGACAGACAGACAGGCCAAAAACAATATTCCTCCTTTTTTTTAAAGGGGGCATAAAAATACTTTTTTTTTTTTTAAATATTTATCAACAAAAATGTTTAAAAAAAAATACTGAAGTTTTTAAAACATTTATCAACAAAAATAGTTATTTACTGTAAGCAAACATTTTTTATAATTCTGACCATATTATGTGACACCTGTTGGCAACATGTCAAGCCTATTGTCAAAAATGTGTGTAATTATTTAACAACCTGCACAATTTTCATGTTTGACCATTGTCCAATAATATTACCGACATTTGCCCAAGGGGTGATACACCTTTTCCACATGGAATACATTTGAGGTGGTAAGTTATCTTAAAATCGCATGATGAATAAATGAAATCTTGACAAGTTGTTTTATGGCCAAGTTTGACCTTTGACATACATGTATTAGTGTGACCTTGACATACATGTTTAAGTGTGACCTTGACTTTTGGGGTCGGGAGACATGTGTAACACGCCAAACGCTATCTCCTCATCGTGGTCAATTATGGTAAGTTATTCTGAAATTGCATGATTAAAAACAAAGTAACTATCCCAACAAGTGGTTTTATGGCCACATTTGACCTTTGACCGCTTAGTGTGACCTTGACAATTGAGGTAAGGATTGTAAGCTCCAACACACAGTCTCCTCATGGTGGTAATTTGTGTAAGGTATTTAAAAGTTGCAGTCAGAAAAGGCTTTTTTTATGGCCAGTTTTTACCTTTGCATGACCTTTATAATAAATGTAGGGCAACGGGTGTAACAGTTACAGTCTGGAAAAGCTCAGATACACTCAAGCACATACATACATTGTTGCTTCCCCCAATTTGACCTTTAACCTCTAAGTGTGACCTTGACCTCTGAGGTACGGAGAAGGGTGTTACACACTACACATTTGTTTATGATGTTGAACATTTATGGTAAGTTATTCTAAAACTGCACAACGAATAACAAAGATTAAGGACAAGCTCGAACAAACACACGCACATACAGTCTAAGATTGTTATTGCTATATTGAGCTTTTGGCAAATGAGCTCCACAAAAATGTTTATCAAATATCTTTCAAAAATAGCCTCCTAATTTGATATTAAAAATTGAAAATGAGAAATTAAGGGTCATTATCTAAGGCGAAACAATAAAAATCAATTATCAAGATATAATTTCCAACAACTGAGGACAGTGTGTCCCACAACTGAGGACGTTATGACCCACAACTGAGGACAATTTCTGGAGATGCGCAAATGAGAGCCTGTAAGTGGCACAGAGTGCAGTGAGCGTCTTACTTTAAATACATTCAGAACTATGGGCTGAGTGTGGTATCTGGTCTGTGAGAAAAGAAACAGAGCACAACATGATTATAACAACAATATGAGCAACATAACAACAACACCATCACAACAGCAACTAGAGTATGCAATCCACTTTGTAGTAACAACAACAACAACAACTGATTAATAACTTAGATAAGGGATACAAATGTGTTTTCCCATGAAATGAAATTTGTCTGAATTTTTTTTAAATAAAAATGTATAGAAGAATAATTAACGTAAGTACTAACATTAGCAGTGTAATAAAAGGAGCATAAAGAAACTTAAAAGCTTTTAATACAGTAAGCAATAGTTATTTGAATTACTAAATGGCGAAATGGAATGACAGATTAAATCAAATGCACAGGTAAATAAATGTCTATCTACTTGAATAACAAATTACATACATCCCATAAATAAAATCTTATTATTATCAATTATAACAATGCATCTGTGGTGGTACAGAATACATGCTGCATAAAATGATTATGTATATAGAAGCCTTCAAACATGCATACATGACTCATTACTCCTTTAGTATACGGTTAGTTAAAATAATTAATGACAACATCAACAATCAAACTAAGGGAGAGGACCCCTTTGAACCGGTGACCTGCTATGATATTGCTGACACAATTGATAGTGTTTTATTGAAGTACAAACTGAAACACTTTTTTTTTACAGAAGTGGAACATAAGTGTTTAAAAAGGCATTTGGTCAATATGAAATAAAAGAACAAGTAACTAAAGCTAACCGATCTTAAAAAAATTCTTAAAATTCTAAATATTAATAATAATTTTTTTTATTTATTACAATTTACATTAATTGAAATTAATTTTTATCAATAAAATTTTAATTAAATTGTCTTAAAATTCTACATTTTTCACATAAAAATGTCTTAAAATTCTATCTGGACTTTGACAGACTTTAAGAGACGCCTGTTATTTTGTGTTTAACATAATGCTGCAAATTGACTAAGTTAGCAATTGTAGGCATTATACCGATGCTGATAAGCAGGTTACAGGTTCTACCCATACGGAACCCAGCCACCTTACCGGACACCCTTTAGATATTGCATATACAACCTATTGTCATGATAAAATCCCAAACATGGGATACTAGATATCTTAACAATATGTTAAAGACATGACTGTGATGATTAATTAATCTTTCTCAGCGGATTCTATTCCTTAATAAGGGGAGACCATTTGTGACAAGTTTTGTTTGTTTCCAAAACGTTACTTGAAATGTTGATAAATTAAATTTTGAAAGCAAATAAAAAATGATTTTGAAAAGATGAAATTTAGACGTAATAAAATTACAATATAAAACATGATTGTGTTACAAACGAGATAACAGTGAGAGGAAAATTGTTTCAAGCGTGAAGCACGAGTCTTACATTGAAGAGATTTGATCTCCGCCGTGATTTTCGACTCTGGGTTGGCGTACTGGACGGGGTGGGGAGCTCTTTAGGCTCGGGTTTGTCCTGCAAATACAGCCAGTGTCAGTGGGTTAGTAGAGCTACATTCAGGTTTACAAGGTACACAACCAGCACATACACACCCACAAGGGATCTTGCATTAGAATTGCAAAAGTATGCTCTTTTTTGGCATTTGAATCTCAAAAGTTGACTTTTTTTGGAACTGCAATCTCAGTATTATAAACTTTTTCGCAAAGGAATCTCAATATTACCCACTTTTTTTGCATTGTTATTTCAATATAATGCACTTTTTGCATTGGAATCTCAATATTACGCCATTTTTGGCATTGGAATCGCAATATTATGCCATTTTTGGCATTGGAATTTCAATATTACACCATTTTTGACATTGGAATCTCAATATTACGCCATTTTTGGCATTGGAATCCCAATATTACGCCTTTTTTGGCATTGGAATCTCAATATTATACCATTTTTGCATTGAAATCTCAATATTACGCCAATTTTGGCATTGAAATCTCAATATTATGCCTTTTTTGGCATTGGAATCTCAATATTACACCATTTTTGGCATTCTAATGTCAATATTATGCACTTTTTGGCATTGGAATCTCAATATTATGCACTTTAATGCACTGTTTAACGTTGGAATCTCATTATTTTGCACTTTTGTTTTTAATGGGAAAATTGCTATCACACTTTGCTATCTTTTTTGCACTTGACTCTCATATATTATTACCATGTTAAAACAACATGTCAAAAATCCAACAAATTGACAGTATGTTTTCAAGTTAAAGACCTTTTTTGAGTTCTTTATTTCGCAATATTCATCAATAAGCACCAAAAGAAAATATCAAATTTGGTTGTTTTATAAACATTTTCAGCGTGAAGTAAGTTATTTTGATACACTTTATCAATCTTTAATTATAAACTAAGGAATGTATTAAACGTGTTCTGAATGCAAGATCCCAGTCACAGTAAAACAGAAGAGTTTCTTGTTCACAACTTCCCAATTCAAAGTTAATTTAGACACATTTGATATTGCTGTTTATAAAGACTAGATTATACCCACAAATAGTGCATTTACCAAAACAGTATTCAATCATTATATTTATGTTTCAAATGGAATACACATGTACATTTTCTGTTGATTTAAAAGTGTTTTTTTGTCAATCAAAAACCCTTACTCTGCAGTTTAACATGCAATATCAAATATCACCAAAGGGAAGCTGAACAGTAACACTCTTTTACCTAGAAAAACTCCTTGTCTCATAATGCAGAAAATAAACATAAATGTTGTTTAAACTTAACAATAATACAGTATGCACATACATTCTAGGCACCGATTACAAATGTGATAATAGTATAATTATGAGATGATGTTAGTACTATAATCTGTATTTTTCATATAAATAACTCATAAACATCCACAAATCATTATATAATCTTCCATTGTTCTGAAAGCCCAGAAAATAACTAGCTTGAAGATAAACATACATGTTTAAATCATCTTTGATCCGCGTCATGCGAAAATGGGTCTAATGCTGTCAGCGTAGCTCTATAACAGCCTGGGTAGTCTAATCAGGAGCTACGCTGTCCGCTATAAAGTCAGGCAAGGTTTTGTGGTTTCATTAGCAGACAGGGTAGCTCCTGACCAGACTGCGTGATTGCGCAAATGGTCAGGCATTACTCTGGCTGCAAATGTCATTAAACCCATTTTTGCATGTTGTGGCTCAATTGGCATGACTTTTCATGTTATGTTAAGTACAACTGAACACGAAAGTAATTGAACCAACATGAATTAAACTAAGAACTGGTTTTTCATTTTGACTATATCACAATATTTTTTATCAGTCATGTAACCATACTCATCTAAAATTCAAAGAACGCATAGATGTCTTATAAATAGCTTACAATATACCGTTTGTAATCTGAGTAGCTCTAAACATACAGCCATATGTGATCCGAGTAGCTCTAAAGATACAATCATTACATGTGGCTACACTCCAGTAAAACTTGTTAAGATGCTGTGAAACATATACTTTCAGATTAGTCCTGCAACCGACATTTTCAATACTTGCAACATTGCAGACTTGCTGTTTGTTGGTTATAGGCAAAATACAAGGTTTAACTTGTTTCTTCCAAAGACACAAGTGTCCTTATGCAAGATGGATGAAAATGTAATACACTGAATGGAGCCTTGGGATGTATCAATTGATTATTTTTTTGTTGTTGTTGGACATGACACAAATGGTATGATCCAACAAGTATTTAATTGCATACATGACTAATTGTGCCTGGACCTACCGTAATAAATAAATTACAGTGCTCAATCAAAACAAAACACATCAAGAACCTAAATATTGATACAAAGAGACCCATTTATAAAAGGTCATGTTTATATGTCGTTTTCAAGTATTTTATGGCATTTGCATAATATTCAAATTAATTATTTCCATAAATGGATCAAACATATTTTTGCAGAAAATATTAAGTACAACATTTAAGAAAATGTTGCCACTAGTCTGTTTATTAGTAGAGCCTTAAACAAAGCAAGTCATGGAAGAATTAACATAAACACAGAAGAAATGTGCATAATCATAGACATTAACAAAATGAAACATGGCCAACATTATACAATGAATGTGCTGCACAATGTGCCTTAATCCAACACACCGGTGTAACAACTAAGGACAGTGTAAACCACAAATGAGGACAGTGTTTACAACTGAGGACAGTGTGACCCAAAAACTGAGGACAGTGTTCACATTCTCCATGCAAGATTGGACATCAAGAATGATAACTCAGAGCAATACACAGCAAGGAAGCACTTGACTAAGACTAGAATTCTAAAATGTATGTGAGATAAGTCCGAGCCCTAAACAGGAAGAATGTCATACAACCAATGAGGTGTGTGGATAAACAGATAATACACAGAGTAACTGAAGTAACTGGTATTCATGCGGTTGCTTTGAGGCTCATTTGTTGTAACCATGGCAACAATATGTCACATTTTCACCAATTAAAAAAAAAGTTTGTTGCAAAAGGAACAATGGAATTAATAAGGTTCAAGTCAATTGCCTTCATTACAAAGGACCTACACCTGACCCTTTTTCTTTAGCTATATTCAGCCAAGTTATATGAAAGTATTTTGAAATTGAAATTGCCTTTTAAAATGAAAACAAGCCAAACATTTTCGTATCAATGCACACTATTGTTGCCAAGGTTACAGACACTGAGCATACCCGAGAAGATCGGTTGCTAAGATTTGGTGTAACGGGTACGTTCTCATGAACTTGCAATTCCATCATATACCGCTCCATTTTTTCCTACAAGTTGAAACAAAGGTCGCTTATGGTCAATAATAAGTTGCTTATAGTCAAGATAAACAAATTGTAGGCACATTTGTCACCTTAGTTCCATAACGCAATACGAGCACTCATCATTGGAACCCATGTTCTCTCAAATTTGCTACCATTCTTGATCTACCCTGGGGGCTTAGACAAGCAAAAATGTCTTCTCAATAAGTATTTATCAGGCATTTGATTGGTATTGTGGCCTTGTAAGCACGGAAATTCAACCAATAAAATCATGCTGTTTTCAAACACATACCTGTGGTTACTTAAAGCCNTAGCATTGGACTAAAAATGTGACTTCTAGAGTGTTAACAAGGTTTTACTATAGCCATATAAGGAAAACTGCCACGCCCCCTGGCAGCCATGTTTTTCAACCAATCGGAACCATTTTATAACTCGTCCAAGATATTATTAGGACACATGTTTTGACCCAGTTTCATGAAGATTGGACACTATATGTGGCCTCTAGAGTGTTAACAAGGTAAATGTTGACGACAGACGACGCACGACGGACAAAGGGCTATCACAATAGCTCACCATGAGCACTTTGTGCTCAGGTGAACTAAAAATAGATTTCAGTAGCTCCTTTGCAAAGTTTTTAGCAGTTTTGTTTTATTTAATTAGTCAAAAGTCGGCTCAAAAATATTCATAGGTATATAGTTTAGTGAAAACAAAAAATATACAATGGGTTTCCACAATGATGAGCACCTATTCTGTTCGTGAACTATAGTGATGCATACAAATACATGGCTGAAATCCAGTTATATCCGTATGAGAACAAGCTCTAAGTTTGTAATATTGATCAAAGGAAATATGTCTTGTATAGGTTCATATATAATTAATCAACAATGTCTGTAAAACAAATTCTACAAATTAAATAATGACAGACAGTAATTGTTCAAAGGTTTTAACAAGATATACCTTTTTCTTGAAGATTATACAGTTAAATTATTTCACCATTATTATCAAGCATGTATTATGTAAGTTAATTTTTATTTAAAATAAATCAATATGCTTAAAAATTGCAATTAACAATGAGTTTAGTAGTCCATATTCACATCACAGCATTTTTTGGCTTAGTAGAAACATCAACCAAACAGATCTTTGAACAGAAGTTAGAAATATTATAATTAATACAATCTTCAGTTGAAATAAAATTGCACAATGACATTTTTGTAACTGAACAAACACACATTTAAGCAAAAACAACAAAGCATTCTTAAGTTTTAAGTGCCCTATTAAATGTTTACTACAGTGTTTACACAAGAACACTATTTCTCAATCTAAGTTATCAGCCACATTAAATATTACAGTAAAAGTAGTCATTTTAAACAACTAAATGCATCACATTCAATTGTTCCATATAATAAATAATACTTCCCACCACTTATATTTAGCTACACGAGTAAAAGACTATACATTCTTACATATATATTTGTTACATTATAACTGACCATTTAAAACTTATACCAAGTAGCAAAAAATCTAACAATTAACCTTAGTAAATTATAAACTTATGAAATACCAATAATACTTAAATGTATGTATTAATATGAAAAGTTAATAAGACAAACGCTATTCATGATTACTACAATGTAGAATACATTATTATAATATCGGTAATATAGAAGATATGTTGGAGTCTCAGTAACCAGTATAACCCTTTGCATGCTGGGAAATTTGTCGTCTGCTAAAATGTCGTCTGCTGAATTTCTAAAATTAGCATTTTCTTTGATTTTTTTCCAAAGAATACTATCAGAATAGCAAACAGTTTGGAACCTGATGAGACGCCACGTTCTGTGGCGTCTCATCTGGATCCAAACTGTTTGCAAAGGCCTTCAAAATTCGGTTCCAGCACTCAAAGAGTTAATGAACATAGACTAGATCTGACTACAATATCAGTGAAGGTGGATTATAATTATATATAATAGTATAAATTAAAACAAGAAAGCAGATAATGTGTTCTTAATCCAGCTGTTGACAAGTGAAAAACCATCCTCAAGTCCAAACATCTTGCTAGGTAACAAAACCACATTAATATGACACTAGTATTTGTTAGCGATATTGATACATTCTAAAAATTTAGTTGAACGTTGTAAATTTTTCAAATAAATTAAATGCTATCGTAAGAATAAATTTAGTATGAAATATTAAGTGACCACAAAGCGACTGTTGAATAATCCTCAGTAAATTGCAAGTATCGCCATAGCAACCAAAAAGGTCATGTTACCATAGCAACATTGGATATTATTTTGCTAGGCTCAGAATGCTCTTTCACACATGAAAACTTACACCAAGGAATGAAGGTTTTGAAAACTTAGAGTTTTTCCGCGTAAGAACTGGTGTAGTCTGGGATTGCGTGAAGTTTCGTAGAGTAGTGGCCCCCTGTGGCAACGAAAATCAACAAAAAAGAACATGCAGTAGCAATGGCAACCAAACATGAACTCAAAAATAAGGGTCATGCTGAAAACTTGCACAGCAACATAAGCAAATAAATAAAACAAGTAAAAACTCAAAACACACAAATGATGCGATTGTCGATAGCAATTTCTATCATGTGACAATCTGTGCATTCAATGTGATAGTGCAGGTTCCACTCATGAGAAAGCTGTGCTTTTACAGTTTACGGCTATTTTATTTCACCAGAAGTGCAGATAGAGCAAATGGATTTGGTGCAAGCAATAGAAACATTCTACAATAAAACAGATCAGAATCATAAGCCTGGTGGAACATAATTTAATGATGGCAAGAATTACTTGATGTCATGGGGACGAAGCACGGCACAATGTAGGTTTAACTAATGCGTCAATTATATGGAATTGTGATGCGATATATATTTTGATTATTGCATTGGGATATTATATGTACATTTGATGAAGGAGAATATTTGATATACATTGTTATTTGTTATCATACACAATGGAATAGCCGTGAGTCCAGCCTGGCATCTGACTTCTCTTTGCAATCTAAAAAACTGGGGACAAAAGGTTATGACACACTTAATGAAGTGGTCAAATTTTTATACTTTACTACATCATTACAGTACAGTCCACGCGTTTTCCCCGATTTCCCTCGCTACTCCGCAGGCACGCTTATGGAGGGAGATTAAGAACATCCCGCGATACGAGGAGTTTGCATGATTGGGGCCTCCGAGGTAAATTGATAAGCCGACGCGGCGGCCCTCGGCGTTGTGCAACGCGGAGGAAACTCTGTGTTTAACAAGATAACGATCAATTTAACTTTGTTTGACTTCCTGATTTTTAAATAAAATTACATTTATTACAAGTATATACATGTTTATATATATAAACAATTTAAAATAAAAAAAATCGACCGAGATCGATCGATCCCCACGGTAATGGTTGTAGAAGTAGTTGTTGTTGTATAGAAAACTCGTTGATTTACGACAATCAAAACGTCGTCTTTTAACTGATACTTACCAATTAATATAATCACAGTTTGCAACATTGTTTTTATTTTGATAATTTAATCCAAAGTTTTCATGTTAGCAGGTGTTTTTTCTATACTGAACATGAAAACAAATGACTGAGGACCCTATTAAAAGTCTCGCAAAAATTCGCAATCTGGGTGAATTGACAGTTTGACGTCATCAAAGGAAAGCCTCTTCCTGTCTGAAGGCATAAAGCCACACCGTTTTTGGCGACAAAATTGGCTTCCTTTGTCTAGCATCAACACGCTAAACCAATCGGGTGTTTATAACTCAATAGCAACCGACAAAATATGTAAGAGCACGTGCTTAGCTCCGCCTATCGGATCTTTTGCAGAGAGTGGAGGTGGAGTTTAATGGTTAATCGAACACACGTTTTATGCAAGTCCTGAATGGCCGTAATTACTGGGTCTAATGCGACAAATAAAACTATCTTGGATTTTCCGAGAAAGGCCGATTCCCCAACTTTTTTGTACAATTACTAACAATGGCGTCCGCGTGTTTACAAAATTCAAAACACATTCATCTTAAATAATGGTTTCTTGTTGGATTATTACTGAATTTTATTTTTTATTTTATTTGTTTGCATGCACAGTAGCACACTGCTACCGCGGTGTTGTGCGGCGGTGTCCTGATAAGAACGGAAATTGTCTGCATTTACCGACGAGGCTAAAGTAATACACGCCGCGGGTATTAGCTAACTTGGCGAAACACTGAGCATTTTTGGGAGTACACCTTGCCTTTTCCATCCGCTGAAGCACTTGTTAGCAGAAAAAAGCCCGCGTAGGGAGCGAGTTTTTTGGGGAAAACGCGTGAACTGTACTGTAACTAGAAGACATTTTAAGCTGTAGTAGTTAAAGGGAGTCAACTTTGATAATAATCCCAAAAGAAATTGACTCACCCTCGAGAATTTTTTAAAGTGAACTTAAAATCTTACATTTTGCAAGTATGCCGACAATTTTTCATATTGCATTTAAAGCCAGACAATCAAGCAAGCGAATATTCCATACTGAGGACCGTACTGAAAAGGGTGTAACAAAATATGAAGCGAAAAAAAATGTGAAGGCAATAAGAAAATTTCTGCCGATGCACACCTTGTTTAAGACCTCGGCGTCTTTTTCCCCGTGCTCTCTGTACGTGAGATGCTTAATGTCCTGTGAATTCCCAAGAGCCTGACTGAGCCAATACTGCATGGGCGATTTTATCTTCGGCGCAACGGATTTATAGAAAAAGTTCCGTCCACAACGCTTCAGCTTCAGAAGTTTCTGAGTCGGGCTGAACTTCTTGTCCTTATGTTTGGGCTACATTACACACATTTTGTTTCCAAACCTTACCTTCTTAATGTTAATCAATAATTTTAGTCAGTAGATATATATTTAATTTCCAGCTATTTACAGTGAAATAAGTGTGTTAAAGGCTGATATATATTTTATTTTGAGGTAATAATGTTGAAAGAGTTATTAAAAAGAGAAGTACACAAAGTTTAAATGAAAGATTTATATAAATTATTAATGCAAGAAATATCATTGAAACAATAATTTTGAAGTTAGTTTATATAATTTCTCAATAAACAGGCATATAATTATAGTCTCCGAAGATAAACTTATACTAAACAATGATTTAAACCTGTATAGAATGTTAATCTTAATTGTCCATCACCAGGATTTTGGGACCCGGGTATATAAGCTTTACATACCAGAACCAATTCCAGCATGGTTTGAAAAACAGCTCACCAATAAGAATCATAAGCCACCAAAAAATGGTAATAAATGAGTTATACTTAAGTAAATATTAGTTAAAATATATTATTTTATTGGACTAAAAATTAAACTTTATCATTAAAAGCACCATATTCATCTGTGAATATAAATGTATTATAATAATTGTTGCTCATTCATAACATACCGCTTCACCAGTATTTTAGTGCGGATTTTACATATTTGAATATGTATTAGAAAGCATTAATAAACCTTCTACCCTTTTTTCATACATCTGGACTGTGTAGCTCTTTAGCAATTGTTACCCTTTTTTATATTACCCAAAGCTTAGTATAATAAGTTGTTTTTATTTTGTAGTTGTGATAGAATATAACTGGTTACGCAGTTAATAATTCTCCATTCACCAACATGTGTTAACGTTTTTAATGCGATTACAGCATAAGAAAAACATGACTCAACCATGCATTGAGACATTTCTTCAGAAAATGAAATTTTGCTTTCACTGTTGCATTCAATTATTATGTGTTTGAGCTTTATTACACCCTTTACAATACAATCCTCAAATGATTCTTTACAAAATCAGAACAATGAAGACTTGTTTGTATGGTAATTTCAAAGCTTTGCTTAAAAAGTCTTATTATCATATATAAATGTTCTTAAAAGACAGCGATTCGATACAATGTCCTTAAATCATTTCTAAGAAATACTTTTGCTTACTATTAAAACTGTAGATGTATAACCAATGTTTAAAGGTAAAAAATAACTATATATATTTTCTAAAAAGAATTTTGATTCTTTGTGCATTGCTTTAATTTTTGGTTAAGATTTTCTAAAAGAAATCAGTGCGTTGCTTTTACATAAATTGCTTGGCGCCTCTAGAATTTTTGTGCACGATGGGAGGTAAAACTGGGAGGAAGTCCAAAATGACCAACAAAGCCCGCACAAAATGCAGCAAAGAAATGTCCAAGAGACTATTCAAACTTACGCTAAAGGAGTTGGACTTCTGGACAGCGTTAGACTGTTTCTTACTACTTTTACGCGGAGACAAGGGGGTGGAGTGTGGATAATTATCGACATCGCCCTAGAAACAAAAGGACAAACACATGCTTCATGCAAAAACAAACGTAAAAGTGGAAAAACTTCAATATAGTGGAGGATCACAAGGCAGACATTCCTGGCAATGAGCCTCGCTCTGGGAAAATGGGGCTTAATGCACATGCCTTAAGTGTTGTCAAGTTACCTTCTGCATTTAGTCTAACTGATTATATGTGAAACAAATGAATAACTCTTAAACCAATATATTCAGTATTTTCTTTTAAGGTTTTTAACAGGTTAATTACAAACCCTCTTGCCCATCCAAACACAAAACTACACTAGCCCTTTGCATGCTGGGTAATTTTTCGTCTGCTTAAATGTCGTCTGCTGA
>VMBQ01011816.1:0-17324 GCA_007657795.1 Dreissena rostriformis | reverse complement strand
ATACTACCTCTGACCAAGTTTGGTGAATTCAACTTGAACTAGAGCTTTGTCACTGAATGTGACTTATACCCCCATACCACTTTGACGCAGGATAAAAAGTTGTTTAAAAGTTTCGGATGAATACAATTTGAATTAGAGTCCGGACAAAGTGGCGCCGTTGAAAATGCACTAATTGACCCTATGACCTAGTTCTTGACCCGACATGACCCATATTCGAACTTGACCTAGATATCAACTAGATGCAACTACTGACCAAGTTTGGTAAAGATCGGATGAATACAATTTGAATAAGAGTCCGGACAAAGTGGCGCTGTTGAAAATGGACTAATTGACCCTATGACCTAGTTTTTTACCTGGCATGACCCATATTCGAACTTGGCCTAGATATCAACTAGATGCAACTACTGACCAAGTTTGGTGAAGATAAGATTTATACAATTTGAATTAGAGTCCGGACAAAGTAAAATGCACTAATTGACCCTTTGACCTAGTTTTTGACCCAGCATGACCCATATTCGGACTTGACCTAGATATCAACTAGATGCAACTACTGACCAAGTTTGGTGAAGATCGGATGAATACAATTTGAATTAGAGTCCGGACAAAGTGGCGCCGTTGAAAATGCACTAATTGACCCTATGACCTAGTTTTTGACCCGGCATGACCCATATTCGAACTTGGCCTAGATATCAACTAGATGCAACTGCTGACCAAGTTTGGTGAAGATCGGATGAATACAATTTGAATTAGAGTCCGGACAAAGTGATGCCTTCCGCCCGCCGCCCGCCGCCCGCCAAGGGGTTTCACATAATACGTCCCGTATTTTATACGGGCGAAAAAAAAAAACAAACAAACAAACAAACAAACAAACAAACAAACAAACAAACAAATAGTAAACTTTTTATTGAAGTCCGCAATTTTTCTAGACGTGACTTATTATCATGCGTGGGATTTGAATGGAGAAAAGGTTTATAATATTTCCTTAGCGATTTCAACAAAATTGTATTGTTTCTCAATAAAAAAAAGAAGGAAATACGCATTGTTTTAAAACCTGTCTTTATTGAAGTGCATAACTCTCGATATGCCTCTTAAAATCATCATCATCATCATCATCATCATCATCATCATCATCATCATCATCATCATCATCATCATCATGCAGTTATATTGGTTTTGTTAATGTTAAAGAAACAAAATGGGTCAGTTCTTGTACATAATTTAATACTGTGGTCGCTGCATGCGTAAATTAATGGCTTTGTTAATAATGCAGACGAGAGACATAAATAAATTGTATTTAAAGTGAATATATACGATCTTATTACCTTTGTATATCCCTCAGTCTATACTGGGGGACATATTGTTTTTGCCCTGTCTGTTTGTTGGTATGTTTGTTTGTTGGTTTGCGCAAACTTTAACATTGGCCATACCGTTTTTCAAACGTATAAAACGCGTATGTATAAACAAAACTAGAATAACACTTCAGAAGAAGCAGTACCAGAAAATATTCTAAAGTACAGTTTTATTCAATTTCATAAACGTTTCTGTTGTACAGCAGAAAACTGCTTTATGTACACAAGACGAAAACCCTATTATGTACAGATTCATACGACACATAATTACACGTTGCTTCTTCACCAAATACGAGTAAACGTGTCGGTATTGGAGACAACTTCGTTATACATTTCATTGAAGTACACAATATTTGAATGATGGTTCCATATAAAGACTGTTAATAAATTTTACATAGCATTTTTTTATATTAATATTTTGGTTGAAACCGGGCGAGCAAAATTTTGACATTGAACTTGTATAACTCTTTTAAAGGGAAGTAAACGATTTTGGAATAATTTGAAGTATGCGATTCAATGCAGTATTTTTGTAGGAACTAAAACGTTGGGCATCAGTAGTTCTACTTGATATGATAACTAGGTTAACCGCAAACACACTGATGTTGTATCTACATTGTGAAGATACAGGTATCGTGCAGATGCAATGTCGTCAAAACGGAATAATGTAACGAACACAGCGCCAGTGGGTATACGTGAAAATGAAAATTGAAGGAAGTGCAATTGTAAAAAAAAAACTCACTGGATTCAGTTCTTTTAACGTTTACAAATCCGATTTTAGTGAGGGAATAATATATTTTTCATACATATTTTTTCATTTAAGGCTTTTTTTTAGATTTGTACTCAATTAAAAAAGTTCTAATAAGTTTTTCTAAATTAAGATGCTCCTCACATAGATTGCATGTAGAAAGTGGGAGATGTGCTAAACCTTCTACCGTTCCTATAGGCGAAAGAAAGTGTAATATGTGTAACACATTAGACGAGGAATTTCACTTTGTTGTTGAGTGTAGGATGTATTCAGAGTTAGGATCTCAGTATATACCATTTTGTAATAGACACCGACCTGAATTACATGTCTTTTTGTATACTTTTGCATTTATTTATATTTTGTTTTCTTTCTTTGAAATATGTGTTCGAGGAATCTTTATGCTTTTTTATTAGATTACATATTTGATAAACACATTAAGATCCAAACCAAATCGAGCATATGTTAAGCTCACGCATCAGATATGCCTTTACTTACTGCACACATTTGCTAACAATTATCAAGTCAAAATGTACATATAAAGAGGGCCATACAAAACAAGCTGCACAACATAAATTGTTTGACGTTTTCAAGACAAACTGTACTCCCCTTGAGGCATTGTATAGGGAATAACATAAAGTCAATTAAATCTATTTAGTTTTATTTTTACTTTTTATATCCCAGTCGCAATATACCAAACATTTAGGTTTCATATACATTTATGTTTTTCACATTATTCTAATACTAAGTTAAAGCTATTTTCTTTACAAAAGTAATCTTAAAAATATATTTCACTCTAGATATGAACATAAGCTTAAGTTTTGTTTGAAATGTTGATTTGATTTTATGTTCATTTTAAAATATGTGAGACTATTCATTCATGATATGGTTTGTATTTAAATCAACTATGAAAACATGTAATAGGCCGATCTCATTGAAGAAATAAACTTACGCCGTAAAAAATACACGCAAAATGGAGGCTGAATCTAAATTATGTAGCTCTGAATTTAGCAACTTAATTAAACAGGCTTTATTTATTTAGTTATTTTTATTGGTTATTTCAACATTCATGTACTTTATATGCTTTATTTTTGTATATAAAATATGATTTATAGTTGAAATTGTGAATCTGTAGAATTGCACTATCATCCGGCCTTTTTTAATTGGAATTGAATGCGCATATTATGTTCATTGTTTTGATTCCGTTATATCAAATATAAACTCATCACTTTCCAAGAATTAAGAGTTTGCGACGAAATTGACTTTAAATTTGTAATACATTGTATAAATAAAAAGTTATTTCGGACAAAAAATCAATTACAAAAATGATTTAAACTAAACGGTACCAACATAAGAACTGGACGAGAAAAAGCGACACTATAATAAACATGATTGCCCTCGTTTTCAGCTGATTATAAATCCAGCCAGTAAACAGAATGGAACGTAATTAAGAGCCACACGAGTTATCGGAGTCACGCCAAGTTGCCGTGGACTCTGTGTCATCTGACGGGCCGATAGCAAAATACGCCTAGCACAGTCACGAGCGGCCTTAACCATCCGTGCTTTCTACGACACAGTATTAAAGAGACAAGCGCAAAGTGTGGGTTGATCATCAATACACACATGGCCCACAATAAAATTCTGGTTCGAAGCTATTTTGTCGAAGTGTTATACGCCATTTTCTTTGATACGTAACTAGTAGTTAGGGAATTAACATTAATACTTAAGCTAAATGAAATAGTTATTAAGCCAAATAAATGGACTGGCGGACATTTTTATGTATTTGGAGTATGGTGTACTCAAAAGCTAGAATTATTTCACAAGGATAGAACAACGTGCCAATACAGCTGACACAAGGGAAAATATCTTTGAATCGACTTCAAACCACGTGAATTAAATTACGTCGTATATATGATCATCATCTTGATACTATGTGTTATGCGCACAACCCATCTCTGTACATCTGAGTCAAGATCACACGTAGGCAGTTAATGTAACAAATGTGGTCTTTTTATGTTCCAATTACATGGAAGATTTTTTTACATTAAAAGCTGATGATTGCATAATATATGTATTGTATTTTGTTTTCTATAAATCTTAATGCTGAAGATCTGATATAGTTGTTGTTTTTGCATGTTTCAAGTCACTGATAAACGATTGCAATCACATACTATTGTTAAAAAACACACACTTTTTTGGTAAAATTTATCGTTGTTACACTGATGGTTAAAATAAGCACATTACAGCCTTTAATTTGTCGGATCACATTTTATCTGTTCGTCAATTATCGGTTGTTCTTGTTAAGGTCATCGACGTTCCATTTGTGGAAGGCATATATATGGCCAAACACGATCGAAACTTTAAAGCCTGCATGTCCTGCAAACTACTTTGAAAAACAAGACAGAGAAATGAACATCAGTACGTTCAATGTTTTATATTCATATCATATTTTGAAAGGAGTATTTTGTTATGAATGATTTTGCATAATACTATCATTTGTACACAGCTTGTTTTTGTACTGTTGTTTAAGGCGTCTGTATTTCCTTGGCAGCTCTCTATTTGGTTGGGGAATCAGGTAATACAAAATAGTAACATTACATTGTATTCCTTGTTATATTAAGACACGGATAGTGTACTTCAACTGACTAAATCAATTGTAACATTTATTAACGACTGTCATTTATTTCAGAATGTCTTCAGTGTTTGAATTGTCAAAACATTGCTGACCCCAATCAATGCCAAAACACTACCCAGTGTTCCAGCAGTCAGGTTTGTGTACAAGCTATTATTTTATTTAATAATGATAAACAAAGTATCCGGTTACTATCATATGATTCGGTTGCCGTCTATTGAATATCTTATTGGTCACATTAATTAACACATAACGACCATCNACCCACCACCACCAGCTATATATATATGTGTGTGTATATTTCAACATATTTTTATATATAAATTGGATTGTAGATATCCCTATTTTTATCAAAACTTTGTTCAATTTTGCTTACAGTCCTGCTTTGTACTAACATTCCAAGCTGACTCCGTCTTGCACTACACCATGGGGTGTCAAGACAATCAGGTAACAACCCATATACTTGTATTATATGAACGTTTATTTATTTTTGTCCATGCATGCAGAACCATTAATGAGCGCTTATAAAACATTACTCGTGTTCATTGCAACACATTGCAGCTGTGCAGTTCCTCCGCTGTTGGCCACAACAGTATCATCGGTCGCTCCATGCAGCCCAGACAGCAGTACACCTGTCATGAATGCTGCAGTGCTGACCTCTGCAACAATCATCTGTGTGCTAATAAAAAACGTAAGTAAATAGACTGGTAACACAATGTTTGAGACCAAGCTTAGTCGTTTGTTATTAGTTGTTGCATAGTTCATTATCAAACAACATTAACAATGACGCAAGAAGGCACTCAATCGCATGACTTAAGGTCAAATACATTTCTTATACCCACTATGAGATTTGCAAATATAAGCCTTTTTTAGCCTCCGATTGCACAGATGACGACACTCTCGACTGTGCTCGGATGAACTCCATATTTAACGTCTGCGCAGATGTTCATCACGCCAAAATCACGTGTCCAAAGTTCTGTGGTCTGTGCCAGTTAGGTGAGAACTATTATCTTCACTACATGGAAACGAACGTGATGTATATCGTTCAGTTCATCGACTTTGATTGAGATACAATTTTATATCACATTCTCTTAATTCCGATAAACTGTAATTTGTGGAACAATGTATTTCAATAAATGTCACATGGATCTCCACATCTTTTGAGAATCCCACGTGATCCGTAGGAATCAACAACGCTGATATTTTTTATGCACCAATGGTAGATTCGATCATATAAGTGTAGTTGGTATGGTATGTGATTTTGAAATGATTTTAAACGGGTAGCTTTGTTTGTCCTCCCAGTTTAAAAGGTTTTTCTCCAAAATCTGACCCATTCCGGAGTAAGTGTACTTTGTCTAAACTGTAACGTTTGTTGCAGCATAATTGTAAATAATTGTGGTAACATCGATTCGTTTTAAATACAAAGCCTATACACTCGTTTTTAGTTGATGGCAACTGGGCAGAATGGGGCACGTGGTCAACGTGCAGTGTGACGTGTGCGAATGGCATTCACACAATCAGCGCTGGAAACTTATTGTAATTTAGATATTCAGAAAAGTAGGGCGAAAAAGGTCTAAACCCTTTTATTATAACAGTAAAGGTGATCAATATTAAATGTAAATTTGACTACCTCGGAATCGTTTTTACGCCCAGAGGTGCCTTTTCGGAAGCACAAACAACGTTTTCAGGACAAGCATTAAAAGAAATTTATAAAATGAATTAATTTGTTATCAATTTACTGATATTTCTGTAAGCCTTATATTTAATCTCTTTGATATACGTGCAATGTCAATGTCGAAGTATTGCGTTGCAGTTTGGGTTTTGTTAATGGTATGGCACTTCAGCGTGTTCTATTCCAAGTTCGTCAACAAATCTTCGGTGTTAAAATATGTACACAAAAGACATTTGTACGGCACACTTGTTAGTCTTTATTGTCAATCTTCCAGATATATAAACATTATTAAATATTGGATAAAGTTAATAAGAACATCGGAATATAAGTTTATTAAACAAAGTGTATTTAATTTTTGTTAATGATTGCAATATTCATCCTAGTACAATCAACTGCAGTACATTACTTATAGCCACAAACTTTATTTGGCATAGTAAATTTAAGAATAAATACGAAACATATTTTTTCTTTGCCAATTAGAATATATCTGGTGATAACAAGGTAAAAATCCGTCTTTTTGCGCTTTAAAACTAAAATATAATCGCGTTTGTCGAAATGGACGTATACGTCTAGAAATCCTTCTTTCGGTTTTAAAAGCGGTTCCGTTTGAAAAATAATAAATTACGTGCTAACTAGGCTATAGATAGATTTAATTTTATCTATGCCAATTTGAATATATCTGGTGGTTACAAGGTAGAAATCCGTCTTTTATGCGCTTTAAAACTTAAAAATAATCGCGTTTGTCGAAATGGGCGTATAATATAGAAATCCTACTTTCGGCTTTAAAAATGGTAATTCCCGTTTGAAAAATAATACATTACTTGCTAACTAGGCTAAAGATTTAATGAAAATTTTGCACACTTTCAAATTGCATCTATATGCATTGATTAACATGTACTTCATTTCAAGGTGTGTGGCTTTAAGAACTTGTTTTGTAACTTAGGGTGTAACGAGGTATGGCTTTTTTAAGATGTTTGAAATGATATGGTATTTATTTCAAATTTTACACAAAGTTTTAATGATAATTTTATTCAAAGCTGGAATGAAAGAGTGTGCAACTCAAGAAGAGCCACTTTGTATAAAAAATATATTCAGCCTTAATAAGATTTGTGCACAACAAACACATGTCGAATACGTTTTTCTACATTAAGATGCTATTCACATAGATTGCACGTAGACAGTTGGGAATGGGCAAAAACATATAGGCGAAAAAGTGAAATATGTGTAATATATTAGAAGATTATTTCAGTCTGTAATAGAGTGCAGGATGTACTCCTATTTAACATCTCAGTATATTCCATTTTATTACAGCCACCTTTCTAACATGCACACATGATTTGAATTACAAACAACTGAAAATGAAACGTTGCTACACAAATTAAGCTGTTACATATATAAATCATTTTAGTAAGGGATAGTAATACATATATACCGTGTTGGCCTATGTATTTGTTAAACGGTCGTTTTAAATTTACTGTCGAAACTGTAACTACATGCATTTTATCAATTGCCATTATACTCTTTAAAATAACGGTTATACTTCAGTATCGTGCCTGTTCTAAATGTATTCAACGACAAGATGGCTGTATTTTAATAACTATCATGTCAGATTTAACCACTGTTCTCCTAACTGCTTTATGTTTATAACGCATATTAAACGACGGTTGAAACCGCGGAGACACTTGTATTCGCATTCGATAAATCATGTCACATAAATCGGAAAATACCAAAAAAAAACACAAAAAAACAAGCAAAACAACAAAATACGGGATAAATCACGATAATTATATATTCGAAAGGATTATTCTTGTACAGAACTTATCTTTGAAACGTGCTTTTTTAATCAATAGCGTGTTGACTTGATGTATTTTATATGTATCCGGTTAGGCATATATCGGCTCAACTTTATTAATTGTCATCGACATTTAAAATTGACCGTTTTTATTTTGTAGGTGGTCTGTATATGGTTTATGAAAAACTTGTTAATTAATATCAAACGTAGTTATTTCAATACATTGTGTTTTGCGTTTTTGTTTATCTACAGACACGGTGTCATAATATCAGTTTGAGTAGTGTACTGTGACCAAAGCCTTTTGTTTGCCAATGTTTTAGTTTCGTATATGTTGCAAGCAACTGCTAATGCTAATTCTATTGTTACATGCATGAGTCATAGGTGACATGCGTTTTAGTACATCTAATTATAAGATAGCTCAATATACACAAATACTTATATCGCTATCAAGTATTGTTTTATTTCTCTTAAACATGTACATACTGCTATATATACTAGTATCATATGCATGTGTCTCGTGAAACGAATTTTGTTACTTCGTGTAAGTACCAAGTATTATTTGTATTACATTTTTCCATATGTAGTCCTAATATATGTGCAAAATAATAAATACAATGTGTATGATATATTACTGCAATTAATTAGCTTTATTATAATTTTACGTTATTAGACATCTTTTATTACATATATACTTTCGATAGATATTATAAGAATAGTCCATCGAATTCGGGATCTGAAGGTACCATAACAATTTATCGACTTGCCTTATTAGTAATAAGTATATAAAAACCTGTTATCGTAGTCAATGTTTAACAATTATTTTGTTGAACATTATTTTGTATCTATTTAAGTACATGGAAACTGGTCCGACTGGTCCGAGTGGTCCGGTGGCTCAGTGTCTTGTGACGGTGGTCTCCAGAAGAGGTCAAGAACATGCACCAATCCAAAGCCAGACAGATCAGGGGACTATTGTGTCGGTGATCCGAGCGAATATGCTGTATGTCATAACCACCCTTGCGTTAACCCGGGTATGTACGTATAATGTATTATAATTGGCGTTCAATAAGTTCATGTATTTAAATAAGAAGTGAACACAAATTAGTAAGCTGTCAATAACAATGCGAAGTTGTAAAATGTAGGCAGTTTACATTGCTGTTTAAATGGCCTTTGCATGTCTGTTCTTATTAGTGAATGGACATTGGTCAGATTGGTCCACGTGGTCTAGTTGCTCGGCAACCTGCGACGTTGGATTAAGGAAGAGGTCGAGGGCATGCAATAATCCTAAGCCAAACGCATTGGGCGAGTATTGTTCAGGCGATCCTAGCGAGTACCTGTCATGTCTAAATGATCCGTGTATCGCCCGAAGTAAGTGATATCGTCCTAAAATTGTAATCGAAGAAAAGCTATTGATGCTGATTAATAGAAATGTTAAAATATAAATAAAACTATTACTTTCTTAAAATTTGCCATAGAACAACTAGTGACCACTATTATATCTGAAGGACGTGGTTATCATAAACTCAAAGTAAAAAAAAAAACATTTACAGGAGAGAATATATTCAATACATGAACTAACGATGAAATGAGGTATTGCAGTATTTGTAACAATTTAAAGATCCTATTCTACATTAACTTCACAATATCACAATCAGTTTAAACGTAACACACATTTGTAGCTGGACTTTGTGTCTAAATTACCAGATGCCCTCTTAACAAGGCCCTTCAGTACAATGAAGCCCTCAATAAGTTTCTCCAAGAAAAATTACATGTTAAATATATAATATTAAAGGGACTTGTTCACAAATGTTGGCATGTTTTGAAGTTTGTAAGTAAATGCTTTAAATTGATAAATATAAACATCAGAACTAAAGAGCTCCAATATAAAAACATGAATGAAAAGTTTAAAAAAAAGTTAACCACACCAGGGCTCGAACCACTGACCCATGGAGTAAAAGCCAAGCGTCAAAATCACTCAGCCATCCGTTTTAACGAGTGTGTGTGTGTGTGTGTGTGTGTTTGTGTGTGTGTGTATATGTGTGCGTGTGTGTGTGTGTGTTTGTGTGTGTGTGTATGNTGTGTGTGTGTGTGTGTGTGTGTGTGTGTGTGTGTGTGTGTGTGTGTGTGTGTGTGTGTGTGTGTGTGTGTGTGTGTGTGTGTGTGTGTGTGTGTGTGTGTGTGTGTGTGTGTGTGTGTGTGTGTGTGTGTGTGTGTGTAATTTAGAGTCTATGTTCGGGTCGTCGTTGAGTCGTTACGACTACATTATGTGCGTACCTGACCATCCGTCTTCATATTGGTTGCCATTTATTTTATACTTTGTATAACCATCCACGTGTTGTTACAAAATATAACGACAACACAAGAAATCGAAATTTTAACATCGTTTCGCGTCTGAGACGCTTATAATTTTATCAATTTCTAACGATGATTTTTCGTAAACGATTGTGTGTTATGTCATCGCATCCAGGCATATTTGAAATAGGATTTGTTATGAAGCACACTTTTGAAAACAATTGTTTCTTATGAAAAAAATATGAATACAAAAATAAGGCATCACCACCTCCAACCCCCAAGTGGGAACACTGACAACGTTCTTTGGATTTGTAAAAACAATACTGAAGTATTTCTTTTCCTACTCCCGTATTTTTCCTACTACTCCCTACTCATTCATTAAGTAGTGTTCCACATATTGTTTTAAGATGGCGGCTGGTCTAGTTGGGGTTCGTGGCAGAGCTGTTCTGTCACATGCGGAACAGGACTCAAGGTACGAAACAGGACCTGTACGAACCCCAGTCCTTCCGCCTACGGCAAGGCTTGTGATGGAAACTTTGAGGGGTTCGCTGTGTGTGTCAATGCAACATGTAAGTAATCCTTTTAAAAATGTATGCTGCATATACGTCAAAATACGTTAAGATAATATTTTGATTATGATTGTTTTGCACTTGCAAAAAAAATGCAGTATGTTCAATTAAATGTGATTCTTTTAAGTGTCTGAATAACAAATACCATACATAGAACCATGAAAAAAACAGGATGCAGTTGTCAAAAAGAACATTTCAATAACCTATGCCATATAGAATTCATATATTCTCTTACAGGCAATTATGTGACCTTCAATGCTCACGGACTCGACGTTTTTTCAAATTATGTCAAGTCGTTCCCATCTGTGGTCTCTAATGAAGGGAATGCGTACAATGCCAGCACTGGGCACTTCACAGCTCCCGTGGACGGGATATACTTCTTTACAGTCCACATCTGCAGCCAGCCCAATTGCGGTCTGTTCTATTACTTGGAAAAAGGCAGTGCCAATATGAGCGGGGTGACACGTCTGGCGGCTTCACATATACACAGTACTGACGACGCGGCATGTACATCAGCCTCCGCGTCTGTGAAGCTGAACAGGAACGAGCACGTATGGGTGCTATTAAACGCTCAATACACAGGGTCAACTATATACGAACAGGATCCATATGCTTGGAATTCATTTACTGGAACGCTTATCCAAGAGCTTTAATAAATGCGTGAACTCTTTGTGGTTAGTTTATTCCATACACGTAGTTGTAGGGTACACACAGTCTGGTACTCGGCCCTACGTATAAACAACAGAGCGTCGGGCAAATGCATAGAAAAGCAACACGGACTCATTGATAAAACATTTGAACCGACCATACCCAAGAATTTTGAAGTTGAATACAACTAATTTCACAAAAACCAGAGAAATTCTAGTTGTTTGTTTTGATCTGTATTTTTCTTTATTTTATGTGTAGCTATTCGAGCACGTTAATCAATGCCATTCAGTCGTAACATGTTCCCGATATCGCAGAAATATTTATATATGTACTGTTTTCACGATTTGGAAGCTGGCAATTATGTGGGCGCGTTTTTTTAAAATTAATTCAGACATATATATCTTTATTCACTATGATGTATAAGATGCTTTAACAGTTCTTTTAAATCACTCATGAATCGGAAAATATTTTAATATCAAGTAATAAGAATAAAAGAAAGTTAATATATACTATTACACATTATTTAAAGGGCTGATAAACAATAACGCATGAATATAGAACATTAATATCACGCATACATGGGAAGCTTAATAATATAAAAGTTATAAGAAAACAGTAAACCTCGTTTGATCCTCGTTAATCGTTTGTTTTCCGGTTTACATCTACATTGTGCCCTTAAACGCATAACAGTATTTTTATATTTGTTTGCTTAAATGAGTGTGACTCTGTCAATTAAATATGGTGGCTGATCTGGCCATATCTTTTTAACGTGTTGGCGGGCTCATGTATGTTTGCATCAAACGGACATACACGCTGAACTCACGCGTGATAACGACTGATGATATAGGATCGCAAGATACCACGAGATCTCTATCATTCTTGTATTGATGTTTCTAATAGTTGTTTATTAATAGATCTTTTGACTAAAGACATGTTTGTATGCATATGCTTAACGTTACGGTAACCAGAGCTTTGTCAAACAAATCAGTGCGCTTGCGCGGAACATCGCAATTTTAACTATAACAATGAACTACTGACTATATATACACAATGTATAAAACACACTATATCATTATAAGCGTATTGCTGAACAATTGAGAAATACTAAATTCACCTGTTTATATATATATATTTTATACAATCCCGACAATTGTCTATGTTTTTCATATTTCCCGCACAAAAACTGTATACAACAAACGTTTTTTTTCAAACTACCTGTTAGTAAAACGCAAATGGTCAGGACATCGCACTACACCTAGTCTACAGATAAATTGGCCAATCAGATTAAGCGTTTCAAAACATTTCTAACATGAACTACGTAGACAACATAATAAGTTTGTACACAAAGATATGCATTTGGTCACGTATCGGGGTCTTTTTAAAGACATTTTCATCATTTTACACTGAAAGGTCCTTGAATGTTGGTGACATGGATGACAGCGTTTTAAAGGACTTTAATTGTATATTCATTATAAAAAACGTTAACTTATAAAAATATTCGCATAAAATAGTTATAACTATTCAACTGAGACAATATTATACATTAAGAAGCAAACCTAGTA
The DNA here is from genome assembly GCA_007657795.1 of Dreissena rostriformis. NCBI lineage: Eukaryota > Metazoa > Mollusca > Bivalvia > Myida > Dreissenidae > Dreissena > Dreissena rostriformis. The sequence goes on along the minus strand of VMBQ01011816.1, from coordinate 4,069 downwards.
TTTCTGTACGCCAACTCGGTTTCCATTGTAACCTACCGTATACCATTTTTTCAACCACACTAAACATTTTTCACTCACCAGAATATGCAAAGAAACCCCCTCGACATAAAATGCACACACATTTGTCGACGTACTGCTGTACATACAATTACATCATTCTTCACTTCAAGCATACGTGCTGCCACATAAGGTACATAAACATGATAAGGACGTAAATACCCAATATCAGGCTAATTTCCCTCTTGTAAATGTTTGGCTTGTTACAATTCTGCTACTAGAGCCCACATGTTTCATCCAATCTTAATGACACTCGGTCAGAGTGTTCATCTGGACAATATCTAAACTGAATTTAACTCGGGAACACGTGCATCTTAAAACTAGGTAACAAGGTCAAATCTTACAAAATCCTTTTTACTACTTAAGAAGCCACTTTGAACTCAATCTTAATTAAACTTGGTCTGAATGTCTATTTGGAAATATCTAGGCAGCGTTCAATACTATTTAGCTGAAATTCAGTTATCCAACGACAAGCACAATTAGTTTGGAATTAATTAAAAAAAAAAATGGGGGGAGCATATAGTCGCCGCTTCGTCTGCCCGTCCGTGCGTGCGTGTTTCCGTCCGTGCACAATTTTTGTCCGGGCTATTTCTCAGCAATTAATGACCGGAATTCAATTAAACTTTATGGTAAGCTTCACTACCAAGAGGAGATGTGCATATTATCAGCCGGTTCTGGTCGGATGATTTTTCACAGAGTTATGGCCCTTTGAAATTTTCCATTAACTGTACATATAGTGCAATTTTTGTCCGGGCTATTTCTCAGCAACTAATGACCGAAATTCAATGCAACTTTATGGGAATCTTCACTACCAAGAGGAGATGTGCATATCATCAGCGGGTTCCAGTCAGATGATTTTTCACAGAGTTATGACCCTTTGAAATTTTCCATTAACTGTACATATAGTGCAATTCTTGTCCGGGCTATTTCTCAGCAACTAATGACCGGAATTTAATGAAACTTTATGGGAAGCTTCACTACTAAAAGGAGATGTGCATATTATCAGCCAGTTCTGGTCGGATGATTTTTCACAGAGTTATGGCCCTTTGAAATTTTCCATTGTACATATAGTGCAATTCTTGTCCGAGCTATTTCTCAGCAATTTAATAAGGGAATTCAATGAAACCTAATGGGAAGCTTCACTACCAACAGGAGATGTTCATATTATCAGCCGGTTATGGACGGATGATTTTTTACAGAGTTATGGCCCTTTGAAATTTTCTATAAACTGTACATATAGTGCAATTCTTGTCCGGGCTATTTCTCCCCAACTACTCACTGGAATTCAATAAAGCTTTATGAAAAGCTTAACTACATTGACACCGGAAGGATGTGTTATAATAGGACCATGCCACTTTAAGACATATTTGTGAAATTAATCAAGACCCCGATACTGTTCTTAACAAAGACAGCACTCTGGCATCGGAAGTCCATAACATATTCAATCAGCCTTGACGATGACAGGCGAAGGTAACACAAAGACATGGAAACAATGGCTGAACATATATGACGAAATGGCGAGTATCGATGTTCATTCTAAAACGGCACAGAGAGGTCGGCGGGTTTTTTTTTTAAATAAATTTATAAATAAGCAATGAATGCAACTTATTTAGCAGTTATATAACAGGGTAAAAGAACGCATGTTGAATTGCAGCCCATTATATAATAAGGTTCAGCGCCCCATGCGGGAAAATAATTTTCATGAAAGCTAACTCTTGTATGACGGATAACTCGTATATAGGTCAATATAGTTAAATAGCTTGCGTTGGATAAAATAGTTTATTCTGACGTGAATAAACATTTGTTAGCATATATAAGATCTATGGATAAATAGTTTAATTACTGGTGATATCACTGTTAATTACAACCATGCATATATACAAATATTTTTTATCGAAATTGATGTACTGTTACACATTTGTACAGCATTAATAAAAAAAATGGTATACGTTTGATATTTTAATCGAAATAAACATATTACTAGCATGCTACCCAATCGATTTAACTTTTATAATAATAATCCAGTCTTTCAACTGACTTTAATACACCAGTGAATGTGTTTACTTAAGCTTAAGCAGTCGATTATGATTTTCGAGTGTATAAAATAAGAACTCTTACTTTGCATCGTGTTACTGTTCATGACCCTCCTAAATTTAACCAATGAAAGGCCCTTTAACCAAAGATAATTTCTTTAAAATTATACAGCTTTAGCCAAATGTTCATGTGCACTTTGGATAATTTCTTCACCTTTTATCAGTGTTCACAACTTTATGCCAACCGACCCCCCCCCCAAAAAAAATAAAATAAAATNAAATAAATAAATAAATAAATAAATAAATAAATAAATAAATAAATAAATAAATAAATAAATAAATAAATAAATAAATAAATAAATAAATAAATAAATAAATAAATAAATAAATAAATAAATAAATAAATAAATAAATAAAATAAATAATAATAATAATTAAAAAATAATAATAATTAAATAAAATGAGGGCCAGGCCGTTTCACCAAGTCAAGAAAAACCCGGCTTAAGTATGATAATGTTTCACTAGTATTATTTTTCTATTGTTTTGCTGAAAAAAAGTCATGTTTTACAAAGCTAAACATATTGATTATAAAAAAAAACACATATTTATTCGTCTGCTCCTTGTAGCCACTGAAGAGGCTAACAGTTCAGTCACAGCTACCATTTTTTTGTCAATCATCGCCGCCGCTGCATCAAAAATATTGAACATCGCGTTCAAGGCGTCATAGAATAGGGTGCAGGATCACGTGACTTTGTGGGGTTCACAATAAAACGTTAATGGGTGTTAACCCACAGGTAAGTGGTGCTTTTTTTTTTAAATAACTTTTTAAAACATTTTCTCATAAGAATTTCAACTAGTGCATAAAAGACGGTTTTTGTGCTGCTTATGGCTCTGTGAAATACATCAGAATTACTTTATTTAATAAACCTGTGTTCTTGGCAAAACAAAATCGATGTGAACAGCATTCATATACACGTTTATGCTTCACGCACCGTGAAATTTCGGCACCGATTTCAGACGTATTCAAGGATGTATGCTTAAATCTTAAGATATCGGCACAAACTGCAAGCATGCAAAGTGTTAAGAATAGCCTTAATTTTGAGTCAAACTTGGCACTAACTGCCTAAATCTACATTATTCTTCATTTAGAACAATATGTTAAGGATATTATAACCAGTGGTAGCCTTTATTTATTCAAACGCTGGCTGTTTTTTGGTTCTAAGTCAATTCTTTATTCTTAAGTCTAAGAATTGGTTGGTGAATACGGGCCCATGACTCTGGTAGCCATATTTATGCTATGTTTAGAGCAGATCTGTACCATAATGTCACTCCATATCCGTCATGAGAAGGGAGTTGGTGGTCTTATTCAAAGTGTGGTTGCTGAAAATGACGCATATTGTACCTTTGCTTATATGGTTAAGGAAAATGCTATGCAAATATCAATTCTTTGATTACTTTTATGCGTGTATTTCATGCATTTAGTCACATGTGTAACAGATACGCGAAAACCCCAAATGTAAGTCCGAATATAATTGTACTTCATTATTTCGAATTCAAAGACCTTTACATATATGTTTGGTGTGTGTTATTATTAAAAGATAATTACAATGATTGTAACTGCATGCTTTTGTATCGAAATTAATATAAAATAAAATTTAATCAGCATAATTTTTAAGTTTTTATCAATGTTTCGTTTGAAGCTATGCTAGTTTCACCTTTCGATCATCTGTTTAACTAAGTCATTCAATAAGTCGAGTCATTGTAACATTAAAACATGTTTCACTTAGTCATCGTGTTTTAAATTAATATTTTACTAATTATGTTTTTTGTAGCATGTGATTCTATTTTACTTTGATTTTTTGTACCATTTGATGTTATTTTTTACATCATCATATTAATTAGTTTTAGTTGTGTTTTGTCCACTGATAGTAGACTGTTTACCTGACGATTTATATGCAATAATTATGAGTATACATTGT
>VMBQ01011815.1:0-11108 GCA_007657795.1 Dreissena rostriformis | reverse complement strand
TATCTATAGATATATGATCAGCAATATGTAATAATGTAAAATAAACCGCGAAAACTAGGCGTAGCATCCCGTACTGCGTGAAATTCATACATGCCAGAATTTTTCAGGTCCAAATCGGGACATTCCATAAAAAATTGTAGGGACATTTGACCAAACAGCGGGACCTAAAACGATCAATCATTCCACCTTTACTTTAGTCAGTAGTCTGTATATAACTTACAAAAACTCTAAATTTTTGCCCAATATTGACGATAAATGTGTTTCAGAAATTCGGGAACACATGCGTTCTCCATTTTCCGGAAGTAAACACACTAAATAAACTGAAATGAGGGGTATCCCCGTATGCCTCGATTTGACATCCAATCGGTACAGGGATATCCTCTTGAGCATATGTAAATCGTGTAACGCGATGTGAGCGCATCGAGCACTGTTCTTATTCAACCAATCGTCAATTAAATCTAAATTTAGATCGATGCAATATGCACAAACTTTTTTCTGAAAATCAGTTGAAAACGAAAGTTAATTTTATAATACATGAAACATCAATGTGTATCGGTCAGCGTTCAAATTGTTTGATGAAAAAAAAAAACGGGGTTTTGACAGGTTTTATAATCTAATGTGGTATAATACACAGGATAATTGTATCGTTGGACTTGATTGGGCCATGAAATACAAATGCAGATAGCGTTTATTTTTATACGATACATCTTTCGATAGCAATTAGCGACCCTATCATAAAAACACCATGGTGTGAATGCCTGATAAAATCAATAATTTGCCGATAAATCGCTGATAAGGTGTCAAAAACAACACTGGAGCAGTCGAGTAGAAGCAGTGGGTTGTTAATTGGGGGTAATAAAGGGATTAGCGATGGTAAGTTTCAGCCAGACAGAGCTTGAATAGCGAATTTTATTGGGAACTTATAGACCTTACATCGTTATTTACGAATGTCGGGACAAATCGTCTCATATCAGGATGCCGGGACAAAGGGCCCAAAAGCAGGACTGTCCTGCCGAGATCGGGACGTCTGGCATGTATGGCCAAAGGTGGCTGCACTAAGACGGGAAAAAAGCCCTAAAGAGAAGCCAATGGTGCAAAGAAAATGTTAGGCTTTTGGTTGTTTAAAATAGATGTATTAAATTCACACTGACAGCATCATGCACATTGGAAGTAATGAAGAAGTGTACAGATACTCTATGAGAAAGAAGGATGAAAATTTTGTCTATGTTGAATCTGTGACTAATGAGAAAGATTTGGGGATTACTTTTGATAATAAGCTCAACTTTGATCAGCACATTTCTTACATCACATGTAAAGCACAAAGAACTCTAGGATTGATACGCAGAACATTTGAATATCTTGACATAAGGACATGTTTAACCATTTATATAAATCGCTTGTTCAACCTACATTGGAATATGGATCTAGTGTATGGTCTCCGCATTTGAAAAAACACATTAAGAAAATAGAAGATATACAACGAAGAGCTACCAAAATTGTGCCAAACTTGTATCATATTCCTTACACTCAGAGATTGAAAGAAATTGGTCTTGTAACCCTGGAGTAGAGACATGATAAAGCAGATATGATTCAATTGTTCAAATCCATGCACAATATGGACAGTCTGAAATGGGACAAACTGTTTTCACTTTCACAAAATGATTTGCGTGGTCATTCTTTGAAACTCCAAACACCAAAGTGCAAGAAGAACATCAGATTGAATTCTTTCTCAATTAGAAGTATTTCATTTTGGAACAGTCTGAGTGAAAAAACTATTTCTTCAAATAATGTGAATCTTTTTAAAACCCGACTGAACAAGGAAAATTGGAACGCTAAAAAATTTGTACCATCATGTTATGCGCACAATGAAATTAATTAATAATATATGTAGTGAGAAACCTATAAGAAGACATTCATCAGATGCAGTGTTTTTTTGGATGAAATATTCAGCGTTATTTGGCCCAATTCCCCTCCAGAAAGAGTATATATTTTTCCCCTATTTTGTAAAAAATAAATTTCCTCTTTTACGCGCGAATTCCCCCCCCCCCCCCCCCCGGGCCNCCCCCCTCAGGGGACCCGACCCCTTTCCCCCAAAACTGAAAAAAAAACACTGCAGATGGGTCAAGATAAAAAACCCAGTTTGTGTATATGACCTGGCGCTTTACATCAAAGAATACTTATTAAGGAATGTTTATTTTGCAGATGCAATTTAATTGGTGCTTGACAATAAATTTTATTAAGCATTTACCTGAGCGTTTGTAGCATGTGTATTCATTGATCCAGCCCTCTTAATGAAACACCCTCTTTAGGGGTTTTTCTGCACTGTCTGCTCCTCCGGGAAACGGAGGCATTCCCAAAGCAAACGGACCTATTCCCAACTGAATCTTGATTACATATTTCCCAATTATTTTTTTTTTCAAAATCGTAAAAGGAAACATAATTTATATCGAAAGAGTGACTTCCCTTCATCCGCGACGTGATAAAGCCTTTAGCGACTCAGATAAAGTTCAATCTTCATCAAATTCATTCAAATATGACATGAATAAACTTTGAACATGCCCAATATTGCATGTGTATATATAAGAAGACAAAATAACAAATAAAAACAAATTTATTTGTTAAACCACTGACTTATTTAAGCATGATAAATTCACAATGTTTTCCCAAAATGAGCCGTTTCATCGAAGCAAAAATTCCCAAAATGGACAATTTTGTCGATAAAAAATTCCCAATTTGGTCAGACTCCTTTTCCCAAAATAGGCAGAAAAACCCCTGNTTTAGTTACTGTGAGGATCATTAATAGGGGAGATCACTGCTTGTATGCCAATAAGACTTGGCTGTTGCACAGTTGCCTCCCCTGTTTAGTTACTGTGAGGATCATTAATAGGGGAGATCACTGCTTGTATGCCAATAAGACTTGGCTGTTGCACAGTTGCCTCCCCTGTTTAGTTACTGTGAGGATCATTAATAGGGGAGATCACTGCTTGTATGCCAATAAGACTTGGCTGTTGCACAGTTGCCTCCCCTGTTTAGTTACTGTGAGGATCATTAATAGGGGAGATCACTGCTTGTATGCCAATAAGACTTGGCTGTTGCACAGTTGCCTCCCCTGTTTAGTTACTGTGAGGATCATTAATAGGGGAGATCACTGCTTGTATGCCAATAAGACTTGGCTGTTGCACAGTTGCCTCCCCTGTTTAGTTACTGTGAGGATCATTAATAGGGGAGATCACTGCTTGTATGCCAATAAGACTTGGCTGTTGCACAGTTGCCTCCCCTGTTTAGTTACTGTGAGGATCATTAATAGGGGAGATCACTGCTTGTATGCCAATAAGACTTGGCTGTTGCACAGTTGCCTCCCCTGTTTAGTTACTGTGAGGATCATTAATAGGGGAGATCACTGCTTGTATGCCAATAAGACTTGGCTGTTGCACAGTTGCCTCCCCTGTTTAGTTACTGTGAGGATCATTAATAGGGGAGATCACTGCTTGTATGCCAATAAGACTTGGCTGTTGCACAGTTGCCTCCCCTGTTTAGTTACTGTGAGGATCATTAATAGGGGAGATCACTGCTTGTATGCCAATAAGACTTGGCTGTTGCACAGTTGCCTCCCCTGTTTAGTTACTGTGAGGATCATTAATAGGGGAGATCACTGCTTGTATGCCAATAAGACTTGGCTGTTGCACAGTTGCCTCCCCTGTTTAGTTACTGTGAGGATCATTAATAGGGGAGATCACTGCTTGTATGCCAATAAGACTTGGCTGTTGCACAGTTGCCTCCCCTGTTTAGTTACTGTGAGGATCATTAATAGGGGAGATCACTGCTTGTATGCCAATAAGACTTGGCTGTTGCACAGTTGCCTCCCCTGTTTAGTTACTGTGAGGATCATTAATAGGGGAGATCACTGCTTGTATGCCAATAAGACTTGGCTGTTGCACAGTTGCCTCCCCTGTTTAGTTACTGTGAGGATCATTAATAGGGGAGATCACTGCTTGTATGCCAATAAGACTTGGCTGTTGCACAGTTGCCTCCCCTGTTTAGTTACTGTGAGGATCATTAATAGGGGAGATCACTGCTTGTATGCCAATAAGACTTGGCTGTTGCACAGTTGCCTCCCCTGTTTAGTTACTGTGAGGATCATTAATAGGGGAGATCACTGCTTGTATGCCAATAAGACTTGGCTGTTGCACAGTTGCCTCCCCTGTTTAGTTACTGTGAGGATCATTAATAGGGGAGATCACTGCTTGTATGCCAATAAGACTTGGCTGTTGCACAGTTGCCTCCCCTGTTTAGTTACTGTGAGGATCATTAATAGGGGAGATCACTGCTTGTATGCCAATAAGACTTGGCTGTTGCACAGTTGCCTCCCCTGTTTAGTTACTGTGAGGATCATTAATAGGGGAGATCACTGCTTGTATGCCAATAAGACTTGGCTGTTGCACAGTTGCCTCCCCTGTTTAGTTACTGTGAGGATCATTAATAGGGGAGATCACTGCTTGTATGCCAATAAGACTTGGCTGTTGCACAGTTGCCTCCCCTGTTTAGTTACTGTGAGGATCATTAATAGGGGAGATCACTGCTTGTATGCCAATAAGACTTGGCTGTTGCACAGTTGCCTCCCCTGTTTAGTTACTGTGAGGATCATTAATAGGGGAGATCACTGCTTGTATGCCAATAAGACTTGGCTGTTGCACAGTTGCCTCCCCTGTTTAGTTACTGTGAGGATCATTAATAGGGGAGATCACTGCTTGTATGCCAATAAGACTTGGCTGTTGCACAGTTGCCTCCCCTGTTTAGTTACTGTGAGGATCATTAATAGGGGAGATCACTGCTTGTATGCCAATAAGACTTGGCTGTTGCACAGTTGCCTCCCCTGTTTAGTTACTGTGAGGATCATTAATAGGGGAGATCACTGCTTGTATGCCAATAAGACTTGGCTGTTGCACAGTTGCCTCCCCTGTTTAGTTACTGTGAGGATCATTAATAGGGGAGATCACTGCTTGTATGCCAATAAGACTTGGCTGTTGCACAGTTGCCTCCCCTGTTTAGTTACTGTGAGGATCATTAATAGGGGAGATCACTGCTTGTATGCCAATAAGACTTGGCTGTTGCACAGTTGCCTCCCCTGTTTAGTTACTGTGAGGATCATTAATAGGGGAGATCACTGCTTGTATGCCAATAAGACTTGGCTGTTGCACAGTTGCCTCCCCTGTTTAGTTACTGTGAGGATCATTAATAGGGGAGATCACTGCTTGTATGCCAATAAGACTTGGCTGTTGCACAGTTGCCTCCCCTGTTTAGTTACTGTGAGGATCATTAATAGGGGAGATCACTGCTTGTATGCCAATAAGACTTGGCTGTTGCACAGTTGCCTCCCCTGTTTAGTTACTGTGAGGATCATTAATAGGGGAGATCACTGCTTGTATGCCAATAAGACTTGGCTGTTGCACAGTTGCCTCCCCTGTTTAGTTACTGTGAGGATCATTAATAGGGGAGATCACTGCTTGTATGCCAATAAGACTTGGCTGTTGCACAGTTGCCTCCCCTGTTTAGTTACTGTGAGGATCATTAATAGGGGAGATCACTGCTTGTATGCCAATAAGACTTGGCTGTTGCACAGTTGCCTCCCCTGTTTAGTTACTGTGAGGATCATTAATAGGGGAGATCACTGCTTGTATGCCAATAAGACTTGGCTGTTGCACAGTTGCCTCCCCTGTTTAGTTACTGTGAGGATCATTAATAGGGGAGATCACTGCTTGTATGCCAATAAGACTTGGCTGTTGCACAGTTGCCTCCCCTGTTTAGTTACTGTGAGGATCATTAATAGGGGAGATCACTGCTTGTATGCCAATAAGACTTGGCTGTTGCACAGTTGCCTCCCCTGTTTAGTTACTGTGAGGATCATTAATAGGGGAGATCACTGCTTGTATGCCAATAAGACTTGGCTGTTGCACAGTTGCCTCCCCTGTTTAGTTACTGTGAGGATCATTAATAGGGGAGATCACTGCTTGTATGCCAATAAGACTTGGCTGTTGCACAGTTGCCTCCCCTGTTTAGTTACTGTGAGGATCATTAATAGGGGAGATCACTGCTTGTATGCCAATAAGACTTGGCTGTTGCACAGTTGCCTCCCCTGTTTAGTTACTGTGAGGATCATTAATAGGGGAGATCACTGCTTGTATGCCAATAAGACTTGGCTGTTGCACAGTTGCCTCCCCTGTTTAGTTACTGTGAGGATCATTAATAGGGGAGATCACTGCTTGTATGCCAATAAGACTTGGCTGTTGCACAGTTGCCTCCCCTGTTTAGTTACTGTGAGGATCATTAATAGGGGAGATCACTGCTTGTATGCCAATAAGACTTGGCTGTTGCACAGTTGCCTCCCCTGTTTAGTTACTGTGAGGATCATTAATAGGGGAGATCACTGCTTGTATGCCAATAAGACTTGGCTGTTGCACAGTTGCCTCCCCTGTTTAGTTACTGTGAGGATCATTAATAGGGGAGATCACTGCTTGTATGCCAATAAGACTTGGCTGTTGCACAGTTGCCTCCCCTGTTTAGTTACTGTGAGGATCATTAATAGGGGAGATCACTGCTTGTATGCCAATAAGACTTGGCTGTTGCACAGTTGCCTCCCCTGTTTAGTTACTGTGAGGATCATTAATAGGGGAGATCACTGCTTGTATGCCAATAAGACTTGGCTGTTGCACAGTTGCCTCCCCTGTTTAGTTACTGTGAGGATCATTAATAGGGGAGATCACTGCTTGTATGCCAATAAGACTTGGCTGTTGCACAGTTGCCTCCCCTGTTTAGTTACTGTGAGGATCATTAATAGGGGAGATCACTGCTTGTATGCCAATAAGACTTGGCTGTTGCACAGTTGCCTCCCCTGTTTAGTTACTGTGAGGATCATTAATAGGGGAGATCACTGCTTGTATGCCAATAAGACTTGGCTGTTGCACAGTTGCCTCCCCTGTTTAGTTACTGTGAGGATCATTAATAGGGGAGATCACTGCTTGTATGCCAATAAGACTTGGCTGTTGCACAGTTGCCTCCCCTGTTTAGTTACTGTGAGGATCATTAATAGGGGAGATCACTGCTTGTATGCCAATAAGACTTGGCTGTTGCACAGTTGCCTCCCCTGTTTAGTTACTGTGAGGATCATTAATAGGGGAGATCACTGCTTGTATGCCAATAAGACTTGGCTGTTGCACAGTTGCCTCCCCTGTTTAGTTACTGTGAGGATCATTAATAGGGGAGATCACTGCTTGTATGCCAATAAGACTTGGCTGTTGCACAGTTGCCTCCCCTGTTTAGTTACTGTGAGGATCATTAATAGGGGAGATCACTGCTTGTATGCCAATAAGACTTGGCTGTTGCACAGTTGCCTCCCCTGTTTAGTTACTGTGAGGATCATTAATAGGGGAGATCACTGCTTGTATGCCAATAAGACTTGGCTGTTGCACAGTTGCCTCCCCTGTTTAGTTACTGTGAGGATCATTAATAGGGGAGATCACTGCTTGTATGCCAATAAGACTTGGCTGTTGCACAGTTGCCTCCCCTGTTTAGTTACTGTGAGGATCATTAATAGGGGAGATCACTGCTTGTATGCCAATAAGACTTGGCTGTTGCACAGTTGCCTCCCCTGTTTAGTTACTGTGAGGATCATTAATAGGGGAGATCACTGCTTGTATGCCAATAAGACTTGGCTGTTGCACAGTTGCCTCCCCTGTTTAGTTACTGTGAGGATCATTAATAGGGGAGATCACTGCTTGTATGCCAATAAGACTTGGCTGTTGCACAGTTGCCTCCCCTGTTTAGTTACTGTGAGGATCATTAATAGGGGAGATCACTGCTTGTATGCCAATAAGACTTGGCTGTTGCACAGTTGCCTCCCCTGTTTAGTTACTGTGAGGATCATTAATAGGGGAGATCACTGCTTGTATGCCAATAAGACTTGGCTGTTGCACAGTTGCCTCCCCTGTTTAGTTACTGTGAGGATCATTAATAGGGGAGATCACTGCTTGTATGCCAATAAGACTTGGCTGTTGCACAGTTGCCTCCCCTGTTTAGTTACTGTGAGGATCATTAATAGGGGAGATCACTGCTTGTATGCCAATAAGACTTGGCTGTTGCACAGTTGCCTCCCCTGTTTAGTTACTGTGAGGATCATTAATAGGGGAGATCACTGCTTGTATGCCAATAAGACTTGGCTGTTGCACAGTTGCCTCCCCTGTTTAGTTACTGTGAGGATCATTAATAGGGGAGATCACTGCTTGTATGCCAATAAGACTTGGCTGTTGCACAGTTGCCTCCCCTGTTTAGTTACTGTGAGGATCATTAATAGGGGAGATCACTGCTTGTATGCCAATAAGACTTGGCTGTTGCACAGTTGCCTCCCCTGTTTAGTTACTGTGAGGATCATTAATAGGGGAGATCACTGCTTGTATGCCAATAAGACTTGGCTGTTGCACAGTTGCCTCCCCTGTTTAGTTACTGTGAGGATCATTAATAGGGGAGATCACTGCTTGTATGCCAATAAGACTTGGCTGTTGCACAGTTGCCTCCCCTGTTTAGTTACTGTGAGGATCATTAATAGGGGAGATCACTGCTTGTATGCCAATAAGACTTGGCTGTTGCACAGTTGCCTCCCCTGTTTAGTTACTGTGAGGATCATTAATAGGGGAGATCACTGCTTGTATGCCAATAAGACTTGGCTGTTGCACAGTTGCCTCCCCTGTTTAGTTACTGTGAGGATCATTAATAGGGGAGATCACTGCTTGTATGCCAATAAGACTTGGCTGTTGCACAGTTGCCTCCCCTGTTTAGTTACTGTGAGGATCATTAATAGGGGAGATCACTGCTTGTATGCCAATAAGACTTGGCTGTTGCACAGTTGCCTCCACTGTTTAGTTACTGTCAGTATTATTAATAGGGGAGATCACTGCTTGTATGCCAATAAGACTTGGCTGTTGCACAGTTGCCTTCCCTGTTTAGTTACTGTGAGGATCATTAATAGGGGAGATCACTGCTTGTATGCCAATAAGACTTGGCTGTTGCACAGTTGCCTCCCCTGTTAAGTTACTGTGAGGATCATTAATAGGGGAGATCACTGCTTGTATGCCCATAAGAACACAACATGTAATTGAGCCTTACTCCTGAGAAAACTGCGCCTAATGCATTTGCAAAAAGTGTCGTCCCAGATCAGTCCGCACAGGCTAATCAGGGACGACACTTTCTGCTTTTAAAGAATTTTTAGTTTTCAGGAAATCTCTTCTTAACGAAAATCCAGTGTAGGCTGAAAGGCTAATCTGGAACGACACTTTAGGCAACTGCATTAAGCATTGTTTTTTCAGAACGAGGCTCAATTTATCACTGTTCTTGACCTTTTTTTGTAATTTTGCAAGTCATAGTTATCAACTGTTGAACAGTTTGATATAATTTAGTGTCAGTTACTTAACATTGATTCATAAATTGTTATAATATCTGTGTAAGAATTGTGCAACAGTTTAAAAAAAAGTGTTAAAGAACTGTATTGAATGAAAATGAATGACACATGTGTCGTGTTCTGAGAAAACTGGGCATAATGCTTGTGAGTAAATTGTCATCCCAGATTAGCCTGTGCAGTCCGCACATGCTAATCAGGGACGACAATTTCCGCTTTTATGGAATTTTTCGTTTAAATGATGTCTCTTCTTAGCGAAAATCCAGTTTAGATGGAAAGTGTCATCCCTGATTAGCCTGTGCGGACTGCACAGGCTAATCTGGGATGACACTTTACGCACATGCATTTTGTCCAGTTTTCTCAGAATGCGACACACATCAGTTATGTAAGGATGCTGATATAAACCTTCTTATGCACCCGTTTATAAGAGATATATTGAACCAATATTTAACAAATGCTTTAATGTGAATAATAAATAGTTCAGTTGAATCTTATATTATTTATTCCCTATTTTAATTGTTCATAAAAAAAATTACATAGAATTTCAATATAATAATAAACTCGTGTTTTCTCATTCTATATTCTGGAATTTCAGGAAATGGGTGTCAATGCAAACACATGGGATATGTTTGACACATTTGAACTTCTAGACAAGGCCAATAAAGGTAACTTCTTAAAGAATTTTCAACTGAATTATGCTTAGTTTTGGTTATGGAAGTTTGCAAATACCATATTTTTGTAACATTACTTTTATTATTATATTAGCCTCACACTGGGAAAACTGGGCTTAATGCATGTGCATAAAGTGTTGCCCCAGATTAGACTGTGCAGTCTGCACAGGCTAATCAGGGATGACACTTTCTGCCTTTACTGGAGATTTGCTAAGAAATGACTTCTTCTAAAAAAAAATACCATAAAAAGCGGAAAGTGTCGTTATTTATTATAATTTTATACTTTAAGGTCATCTGACTTAAAAACTGGTATATATTTTAAGTCAGCAAAGGCTAATCAGGAGCGACACTTTCTGTCTAGACTGGATTTTCATTAAGTAGAGTCTTTGTTTAATAAAACATTTCCGTAAAAGCGGAAAGTGTCGTCCCTCATTAGCCTGTGCAGTCTGGGATGACACTTCACGCAGATGCATTAGTGTTATGTGTGTTCAACAGTCAGGTCAGACGATGATGATGAGGAGGGTACGATATCCCGGCCCGGGAGCCCCAAGGAAGGGGAGGTGGAGAAAGTGGACGAGGGGACGGATACAGGTCCGGGCGTGGTCGTGGTACGGGAAAAAAGCGCGGCATCCGTGCGCGTGGGTGAGTAGTTGGGCTAGGCATCTGAGGGACTGTCATTTTTGATCTACAGAGTGCAGGGCTTTTTTTAAACTCATGGGTCGTTGTTTGGGGAAAAAAAATGGGGGGGGATTTTAATAGACGGCAAATGACGATTGATGGGGTTAAACTTTTTAGAGGGAATCTGCATGATTTCAATAAATTTAACTCAAGCGAGACATCATGAAAGGCCTTAACTATTGAAAAGAAAACAAGCCCTGCATTGTTAAAAAAATACGTCGGACACAGGAATGGTGTGTGGGCAATTCCAGAGGTGATAATCACAACATTCTTAATTAAGAAGGAATCATGTTAGAACCCATCATTTAATTTGT
>VMBQ01011814.1:0-19030 GCA_007657795.1 Dreissena rostriformis | reverse complement strand
AATAAAACTTGGGTAACCGCGGATAATTCAGCGAATTGAATTTGGGGGTTAAACCCGGTTTAACTTAGCCTTGACCTCACACTTGGCCCAGAGTTATTCATAAAACATTTGAGTGTATATAAAAACCAACCGCGAAGCATCACAATTCAAATAAAATAGCAATACAGAAGAATACATGTTAATTTAATAGTAACTTAGCTACTTAATGGTCGTAACAGAACTGTAACGGTCTGAGACACGACTTGAAAAGGGAAAACTATTTCTAAGTTGTAGCATATACACGTTTTGTACAATTATTGTATAGTTATGTTATCTGTTATAAAAATGATTTCGTTGCATAACAAAATCGGACTATATCACACCATTCACAAAACATATGAACAATGAGACTGGGACGTGTGAACAATGAAATCATATTACTTATTTGCCCATGTAGCAAGTTAGACCGAGCTTATTTTTATAAGTTCACCTCAGCACGTCCTGGTGAGCTATTGTGTCGGGTGGTTGTCCTTCTTCTAGTGCCGTCTGGACTGAATAGATTTTGAAAGAAGAAAAAAAAATCGTCTTTTCTAAAACTCAATTATGTATGTTTGGTTTGGAACCATGTAAAGTGGTCCTCTAAAGTTTTGTTCCAATCATGTCTCTGAAGGTAAAAAATGGCCACACACGAGATGTTTGTAAATACAAAATGCTCGCTTTTATTGTTTGTGACACAATTAAATCCATTTTAATTTGCCGCAAATATATCTATTCATACGACACACGAACACAAAAATGGTACCGTGTTAGTGTTCATGTGTCGTATGAATAGACATATTTGCGGGAAATAAAAACGGAATTTATTGTGTCACAGAAAAATAAAAACGAGCCTTTTGTATCTACACAAATCTATGTTACCAGACCACATCGGGCGTTGAAATTTCGGAAATTACTATAAGGAACACTGATTTTTAATTGTTTTACTTTATTTTGCATTCTAATGTGTGTGCCCTCATCATATATAGCACAGTGTGGCATTAAAGTAAATCATAATATTGCACGTATCAGACAAATAATCAAGAGTGTTAAATTCAAAAAATAATATTTAAACTGGAAACAAATCGCAGGCTATACAATTACGTCCATAATGTCTTCGACATTTATATGGACGGTATCATTGCTTTTGGATTAGTTTTCTCGCATCAATTCAGGACCATGCATACTTTTGTCAATTAAAATTGTGTGTTGTCTGTTAAAAAGTATTATCACATAAAAATTAAAATCCTCTATTTCCCTAACAGTTGAAATAACGTTTATCTTTGCACAAGTTGATGTGTTTCTTTGGTGTGTGTAGTTTATTGCCGATTGTATACTTATATATAAATAATACAAGATTAACACACTAACTGGTTAGAAGACTTGTATCAGTTAATTTATATTATATAATATAATGTAAATTTAAGTTCAAATGCATGTCCTCAATGCACTTGTCCTAAGATATAAGCGGCTTTTAGGGGCGTCTAGGATTTTGTGATTATGTAACTAATCTTATGTCACAATTGATTCTATTTTAATGTACCGCGACTATATCTATTCATACGACACAAGAACACTAAAATGGTACCATATATAGTGTTCATGTGTCGTATGAATAGACATCGGTGCGGGGTTATAAAATGGAATTAATTGTGTACACAAAAAATTAAAAACTAGCATTTTATATCTACAAACATCCNTCCGTCGTCAATGTTTTCGCCCCTGGCCCATGGACATCTCGGGAGGGTGGGGCCACCGTAGCTTCGGTGTGAATGTCGATGGCTCTACTTCTTCCAAGCTGCATCATCTCGCCTCAGCCACAACCAGCTGGACGACCGCTCTGCAGCTTTGCTTAGTTTCTGGATAGTCCGCCGTCTATCCCTGCCAGTAGACTCGATTGCTGACATCAGTCGGCACACAGATTGTGCGCAGAACCCTCTAGCGCCTACTTCTATGGGGAACAACCAAGTACGCCAGCCCCTTTGACTGCAAGCTTCTAGCAGCTCTGTATACTTGGACCTTTTCCTCTCGTAGGCCTCCTCGCATCTGGTTTACCAAGGTACAGTTAACTCTATCACGATGAGTCGTTTCCCCGCCTCTGACCAAAGCACGATGTCGGGCCTGAGGTTCGTATGCACGCTACTTGGGAAGACCAGCTTGTTGTCAAGGTCAACCTTCATGCTCCATCCGGTTGCGCCGTTGAAGATTGAGGTTTGCTGAGTCGGCTGTCTCTGTGCAGTATCACCCGGCTTCACGAAGTTGATATCCGTTGTAACGGGGTGCTACTGCGTTCCTGTTTCCTTTCTTGTTCCAGCCAGTCAGCCACCTCTCTGAGGACGTTGCCATGGTGACATCTGTATCTTCCTTGTGACAGAGCTGTAGGGCAGCACGAAAGGACATGTTCTAGAGTGCCGGGACGGTCACACAGTTGGCATTTAGGGTCTGGTATGAGTCCCCAACGGCAGAGGTTTGCGGGTGATGGTAGGGGGTCATGGACTGACCTAAGGAGGAAGGAAAGTCTGATGGAGTCATACTTTCAGATGTCGTCCCAGGTCAAGTTCCTGTTAATTGTATTCCATGTTGCCCATGCTCCATGTTCCCATTTCTACCGCTCTAGCTTGTCTCTTGTTTTCTTCTGACCTCCTGACTTCTGCCTTGATCATGGCGCGCCTCTCTTTCATGTCTGCTCGGCTCAACGGAAATGTTTTTGTCGCGCCAAACCCGTGACATCCGACAGCAGTCAAGCCTACAACGTCTCTCAGCTTGGCTGACAGGCTCTGTGGCCGACCATTTCCTGCTGGTGCGGGTAACAATGCCTGCTTCTCGTATCTGCTCATCTGAGGAGTCTCTTAGGGTGAGTACCAGTCTTGTCTTGGCTTCTTGCATTCCTCCACCATTGAGGGCAGTGGGAGTTGAAGCTTGTTGCTCTTTCCGTACAGACCTACGCTGGAGAAACTGGGGGTATTCCTAGCCACTTCCTGAGGTGTCGGCCGGGGTCCTCTCTAAGGCTTCTATAACTGAGCTCGATTCCTCATACAGCATAACTGGCCAGATTAGCCTTGGTAGTAAGGCATGCTGGTATAGCCAGGCTTTGAACTTTCCAGGGAGGTTGCTGCGGTCTATCTTCTTCAGCACCTCATCTACCTGGATTTCAAGCTTTCTGACATTGTCGCTGTCCTGTAGGCTTGCGTCAAACCATTTCCCAAGGCAGTTGATAAGGCTCTTCATTATGGATGGAATCTCCTCGTTCTGTACTTGGAGGATGAATCTATCTGTTGGTTTGCCCTTCTTGATTATCAGAGATCTGGACTTAACTGCCTTGAATTTCATCCTGGCCCATGAAGCGACATCTGTCAGGGCAGTCAACATCCATCTCGCCTGTACATGGGTAGTAGTGGTAAAAGTCAGGTCATCCATGAAGCCTCGACTGGGTGGTTGGTAGATCCCCGATTCCGTCTTTGGTCCGCGTGTCTCTCTGAGGGCTGCATTGATCAGAAGATTCATTCCCATCATGAAGAGTACTACAGAAACTGTGCATCCGGTGACAATTCCTTTTTCCAACTTCTGCCAGTCCGTCAGCTGGTCACCTACGGAGAACCGTAGTTTGATACCATCTAGGTAGCTCGTTATGATTTTCTGGGTACTGGCTGGGACATGGTAATGTTGGAGGGCTGTGTAGATTAACTGGTGAGGGATAGAACAATATGCATTGACGAGGTCAAGCCAGACGACAGTGAGGTCCTTCTTACTTGCCTTTGCTTCTCGTATCAGTTGGGTGATCGCACTGGTGTGCTCTTCACATCTTGAGAAACCTGGAACGCCTCCCTTCTGCACAGAGGTGTTGATGTACTTGTTGGCTGTGGGGTAGGTCGTTAGTCTTTTGGCAAGGATAGCGAAAAAAGTCTTCCCTTCCACGTTTAGCAGTGAAATGGTCAAACTGATCGATGTTCTTGGAGTTCTTCCTTGGGCGTGAAAATTCAAATTCCTTCTGCTTCCTTCCAGGCTGCTGGTACTTCGCCGTTCCACCATACCACCTAAAGGAGTCTCCATAACCTGTTTAGTAGACGAGGGCACATCTTGTACACTTTGTACGGGATTGTGTATGGTCCAGGAGCAGAACCAAATCTCTTCTTGTTGACATGACGTCCTTAACTTCCCCCAGTGTTTGCTCTGAAGTAATGAGTTCAACCTCTGGAGGTGCTGCTGGTTCTATGCGATTACAGCTTCCTAGTGCGTCATTTCTACTGCCGTCGGAATGCGTCTCGTGGAGGTATTTTTCTACCTCTTCCACTGGGGTTTCGAGGACCCCTGACCGCTCATTGTCCAGTAGGTTACGCGTAAACTTGTATGGGTTAGCCGTGAAAGCCAACCTCTTCTTGGTCCGCTCCATTGCCTTCCTCCTTGTATTTTCCGCTTTGCGCAGAGATTTCAGTTGAGTGTGAGCTGTATCCCTTGGTTGGGATATACCGAGACGTTCCAGCGATGAACCCACTCTGTATCGTCACTGTCACTGTCAGAGTTCTCGTCTCAGGCTCTCAATGCGGGTTTGCCGTCTGGAGGGTCTTGGAGGCTCCTTGGTACCTTTGCTTCCTCTAGTCCAAACCGCTCCTTTGCCACTGAGTAGACTATTGTGGTGAGGGTTTGAAGCTTCCGGTCCACTGGTCCTTGTATGGATACTTCTAGGATATGTGCGAGGTCCTCGTGTAGAAGTTTCCACAGTTTCTTGGCGGATGCATTGGGCCACCTGATCCTTGGTATCTTGTGTCTAGTGGCAGGGTCTAGTCGTGGTCTATCCAGAACAGCTACCTGTCGTGTTTCCTGACTGCGGTCGAGCTCAAGTAGCTCCATAATTGGGTCCTCTTCATCCACCTCTGGTTCCCGGATGACATCGTGCGTTGTCTCGAAGACATAGAGTTCCTCAGTACTGTGTTTTGACTACTGACTGGGGTATTCATGCGTCTCATTAGTCAAAACGACTAAGCTATGTGTTTGCGGCTCATCACGTTGACATCCATATTTTCCTTGGTGTATTCGCAGACCGTGTTTGTTCTTGCAGACCTTTCCGCATGAGCAGGTCACTGTTCGTGGTGTTGTATTCGTAGTCGATTTGGCAGTCCGTGTAGTTTCCCTAAAGTCCGTCCATGTGAGTCTATCATTCCCCCCCTCTCGGTAGACTCTGGGGGTATCTTTCGTTATCATCGTATGTAGCTTGGTGGTGGGTGAACTCTCACGAGGACTGCACGTCGGGCTGCTGACCCTAGTGCCCCGATGCCAGTCTGTTCCTGGTGGTCATCTGTCTCTCCAGTGTCACCAATCTATTCTCGGTTGTCATCCAGTCTTTCATAGAAGTCACTGGTAATCCAGTTGTCGAATTAGTTTAAAACAATATCACACCCACCCATGAATCTCCTGTAGACTCAGGTTCTATGGTGGTTGTGTATTGCTGATCGTCTAAATAGCTTGCGTTGGATAAAATAGTTTTTCTGAAGCGAATCAACATTACCGGTAGTTATAATTATAACAGCTTTTGTCAAATGACTTTGTTTGTGCCGCCATTGCACATCACGTGATGATGGTTTATTCAATTTGTGGAGTGCAAACAATGCATGCAGTTACAAATATTATGATTATGTTCGATTGTTATCATAGTTACACTGGCAATCATAACCACGTCCTGTATCATCATGTAGAAAACTTGGCTTAATGCATGTGCGTAACGTGTCATCCCAAACTAGTCTGTGTGGTCCGCACAGGCTAATCAGGGACACTTTCCCTTTTAATGGAATTTTCGTTAAAAGGAAGTCTCTTCTAGAGAAAACGAAAATCCAGTTTAGGCGGAAAGTGTTGTCCCTGGTAAACCTGTGTGGATTACACTTGGTAATCTGGGACGACACTTTACGCACATGCATTATGCCAAGGTTTCCCTGAACGCGTCTTATAAGGAGCACTATTTGTATACAGATTGAGTGATCGGCCCTTAACAAGAAGGTCAGAAAGGACGGGGAGATTTACTTTTTAACACGATTTCCTCTTTTATATAAACAAAGTGCTGCTACATTTGCATAAGCAAGAGATCATTCTGATGATCACTACACGGTTCTTTATTTGATTGGCCATTTGACATACATAAACATAACTTTTTGCAAAAACAAACACCCATGAGTAATAAAACTTGGGTAACCGCGGATAATTCAGCGAATTGCATTTGGGGGTTTAACCCGGTTTAACTAAGCCTTAACCTCACACTTGGACCAGAGTTATTCATAAAACATTTGAGTGTATATAAAAACTAACCGCGAAGCATCACAATTCAAATCAAGTGGCAATACAGAAGAATACATAACAAAATAGGACTATATCACACCATTCACAAAACATATGAACAGTGAGACTGGGACGTGTGAACAATGAAATCAGATTACTTATTTGCCCATGTAACAAGTTAGACCGAGCTTATCTTTTATAAGTTCACCTCAGCACAATTAAAGTAACATTAATGCTCAAAAATCAACGGAAAATTCGTAAAGTATTTAGTAAAATAATGTTACACAATAAAAAATAAATGCTCCTCATAGCAATATCCAAAATTTCAAAGTCAGATGTGTTCTGGTAACAGAGATGTTTGTAGATATAAAATGCACGTTTTTATTTTTTGTACACAAATAATTCCATGTTCCATGTTATAACCCCACACTGATATCTATCCATACGACACATGAACACTAACATGGTACCAGTTTAGTGTTATTGTGTCGTATGAATAGATATAGTCGCGGGACATTAAAATGAAATTAATTGTGACACGAAAAAATAAAAACAAGCATTTTATATCTACAAACATCCATGTTACAAGAAAACATCTCGTTTTGAAATTTCGGCTTTTGCTATAAGGAACATTGATTTTTGATTGGGTAACTTTATTTTACGAAATACTTTACGAAATTTCCGTTGATTTTTGAGTATTAATGTTACTTTAAATATTTGTTGCGAATTTTCTATTTCTCTGTCGTAGTTTCGCTTTGCAGTAGAAGCTGGAATCTCATCAGCATCTGCTTGTCCTCAGTCGTCATCTCATCACCCATGTTGCATCGTCGGTAGCACAGGAGACAATCGTACAATTGCCGTCACGGTCCTTGAAGGACAGTGGTCTGAAATGTATTCCCGGACTGTCAAGGACGCACACGGACAACCAAGGCATAAATACGGTTGTCACCGGACACTAAACGGCTATCCAAGGACCCTACACGGCAGCTACACGGACCATCCCGGATGGTGCTATTATCCCGGATCGTGACGGATCAATACGGATCAACCCCAATATGAACTTCCCAAAACTGCCGGGTTGGCCTCCCGGAGCGCCAAGGACATTCCCGGATGTCCAAGGACCTACACGGAGCTACACGGTTCACAAGCCGGATCGTGCCGGATTTGAACCGTGTTGATCCGGCATCTTATGGGACTAAGGCTTTAGATACCCCAATGTTTTTGCAAACTTAATGTCAGCTGTCAGATGCGGCTGTCCCCGAACCCTATAAGGCTGTCCCCGGACCCCATACGGCAGATACACGGACCATCCCGGATGGTGCTACCATCCCGGATCGTCACGGATCAACACGGCATTTTTGAACTTCCCAAACTGCCGTGTTGGCCTCCCGGAGCGCCAAGGACATTTCCGGACGTCCCAGGACCTACACGGCGGCTTCACGGTTCACATACCGGATCATCCCGGGTATGAACCGTGTTGACCCGGCATGCCACCGTGTTGACCCTGTCCATGTGTAGTATGGATAGATATCAGTACGGGGTTATAAAATGAAATTAATTGTGTACACAAAAAATTAAAAACCAGCATTTTGTATCTAAAAACATCCATGTTACCAGAAAACATCTCGTTTTGAAATGTTGGTTTTTGCTATAAGGAACATTGAATTTTAATTGGGTAACTTTATTTTACTTATTTTTTATTTTACGAAAAACTTTACGAAATTTCCGTTGATTTTTTAGTATGAATGTTACTTTAATTTCCCGCAAATATATCTATTCATACGACATGCGAACACTAAAATGGTACCTTGTTAGTGTTCATGTGTCGTATGAATAGACATCGTTGAGGGAAAGTAAAATGGAATTAAATATGCAAAAAAAAACGAGCATTTTGTATCAACAAACATCTTTGTTACCAGACCACATCTGGCGTTGAAATTTCGGAAATTGCCATTAGGAACACTGATTTTTTTATTTTTTAAACGTTATTTTCAGAAATTTTGTACGAAAATTTCGTTGATTTTGAGTAGTATGGTGGCTTTAAGTTGGAATATCCATACTATTCTATGATATTGGACACTGTAATCGCAGCCCTGTCATAAAGTAGCATCCTTCTTATAAAGATGTGCCACATTTCAGCTTCTGGATGTTTAGTAACTACATGGTTGCAGACGAAATAATAATGCACAATTTCAGCATACGAGTTTGTCCTTTTTTGTCACTACATTAAAGTTGGTTTTTGATATTCCAGCTCTAGGAGCATGTTTCGTATTT
Source organism: Dreissena rostriformis (assembly GCA_007657795.1). Lineage (NCBI taxonomy): Eukaryota > Metazoa > Mollusca > Bivalvia > Myida > Dreissenidae > Dreissena > Dreissena rostriformis. The sequence continues at coordinate 10,477 of VMBQ01011814.1, read as the reverse complement.
CATCTGGCATTTCGTGTCAAAAGCCCTCTGAAACATTGAATATTCAATGGCACATTTTGCTCAACTATCTATCGACAAAATTACAATTAATCTGTGACGTTAGCCGCGGAGTTGCAGCGAAAGTCACCGGAAGTGTAGAGTTTGTAGGAACCGGCCACTACGGCACTTAGAGTATCTCTGTAATAAAGGTAATTGACTTTCTGGTTTCAGTGGTTTCATTGTATAAAAGTCTGCCCATTTGGCTGTTAGTGATAACAACGAAAACACAAAAAACTCATTTATCATTATTTATACAAAGGTTCTATTTTGGTTTTACTTTAGTTGACTGAAAATCATATAAAAACGGAATAGTTCGTAGGTTAATATTTTCATGAACACTTTTTTTTCGAATACGAAGGTTATATTAAAAACAACAGAATAGCAAGGAAGTCAGTTAGAATTGATTATAATATATAATTAGAATAAATAATAATAATAATAATAATTATAATAATAATTATTATAATATAAAAAAATATATAATAAATAATTATCGCACCCATAAGCCGTAAGACAGTCGCTTTCAGAGAGTTTTGTTATTTTGTAAACGAAATTATATCCAGCGTGCCTTTTAAGAGCAAGTAACGTCTTTCCTCTGTCATTTTGTGTCTAACGCCCTCTATAATATGTGGCGTGTTCTGCGAAAACTGGGCAAAATGCTTGTGCGTAAAGTGTCATCCCAGATTAGCCTGTGCAGTCCGCACAGGCTAATCCAGGACGACACTTTCCGCCTAAACTGGATTTTCGCCAAGAAGAGACATCATTTAAACGAAAAATTCTATAAAAGCGGAAATTGTCGTCCCTGATTAGCCTGTGCGGACTGCACAGGCTAATCCGGGATGACAATTTACGCACTAGAATTTTGCCCAATTTTCTCAGAACACGCCACATATTGCCGCTTCAATGACACATTCTGGTGGGCAATCTATGGACAGAATTTCCATGAGTCGTTGATTTCAACCAGGAAATTGGACCGAAAGCCATCGGATGTGTAGAATGGGTAGACCCGGCCGCTTATTTGCCACTCCGTGTATCTCTGTGCAAGAGGTAACTGACTTTCTGGTTTCATTGTTCATGTATAACCAGGGCTTTTTTTCCATCTTTGTGAATTGGCCTTGGTCACCTCATTTTTGTGAAAATGTCGCGAATTGTTCAAAATTGTGAAAAAATGAGTCGCGAAATGTTAAAAAATAAGTCGCGAATTTCTTTAAATTGTGAACCTTTTAGTCGCGAACTTCTCAAAATTGTGGGGAAAAAAAAACATTCTTAAAGAGAGACTGTACGATTTTGTCAAATAGTTATGAATTTATATAAAATGTGTAAACAACTTTTTATACATATATTTCAATATAAATTAAAATAAAAGTTAAGAAGAACATGTGTCGAAAAATGCGAAATAAGCCAGATATTTAATTCTGAAATCGAAAAAGGCTTCCAGCCAAATTCGCCAGCATATATATCATGCACGTACAATGTGAATCTAAATTTAGTTTTAGTGCAGATTCGTTCATACGACACAATTTTGTTTCCTAGCAAATACGAGTAAAAGTGTCGGCATCGGCTTTAACCAGCGCTAACTTGTCGTTGCTGCATTTTATGAAATTTGTCTTCAATGTATAATTTTTCTTGTCTATATTGTGTTATTGTAACATATTTTTATCAATATAGTACAATTTAACACATATGAAAATCGTACAGTCTCCCTTTAAAGAAGGAAAAAAGCCAAGATAACGTTGTGACCATACACATTAAATGGTATACTAGTAAATGAAAACATTCAAAATTCTATTACTGTTTAAAGTAACATTCATACTCAAAAATCAACGGAAATTTCGTAAAGTATTTCGTAAAATAAAGTTACCTAATAATAAATCAATGTTCATTATAGCAAAAGCCAAAATTTCAAAACGAGATGTTTTCTGGTAACATGGATCTTTGAAGATATAAAATGCTTATTTTTAATTTTATGTGTCACAATTAATTCCATTTTATAACCCCGCAATGATATCTATTCATACGACATACGAACACTAAAATGGTACCATATTTAGTGTTTATGTGTCGTATGAATAGACATCAGTGCGGGGTTATAAAATGGAATTAATTGTGTACAAAAAAATAATAATAAAAACAAGCATTTTATATCTACAAACATCCATGTTAGAAGAAAACATCTCGTTTTGAAATTTTGGCTTTTGCTATAAGGAACATTGTTTTTTTTATTAGGTAACTTTATTTTACGAAATACTTAACGAAATTTCCGTTGATTTTTGAGTATTAATGTTACTTAAAACAAAAAGTTGATATTAGTGGTAACAAATGCGCAAACCGTCCAGACACAGGCTACATGCTGCCAGATTAATTATCATCTTCCGTGGTTGAATGCATGATGCGAATATCGGTAATTTTAAACTAGAGTTTAGATGATGTGTCTTTGGAATCCAGTTGAAGGTTCTTATGGTAGCAGTAAGAAAGCAAACCATTTCTTTGCACTTCATAGTTATACTGGTTTCTATCCTCTTATATTTTGGGTTGTTTTTTTTCTGCTCAAAATTACAGCCTCCATGCAACTGAATGCCGATGTGTAATTTCTTAGGTAATTATTTTAATCTACAACACAAAGACGTTTTTTAAATGTTTTGTTTTCAAAAGCTTATATCTTTCCAAGCATGTATGATAATATATTGGAAAATTCCTTCGTCTGGGTAATAATTAAAAATTGCAAACTTTATAAAGAACAAAGAAGGAATTTATTGGCGCATGTGTAACCTAATGTGTTCATTCGTTCATCGAAAATAATATAACAAAAATGATATAATTCAATAGTTTAACTGTTCACAGTATGGTATACAATCCTTAAACTATCTTGAACAAGCAAACATGAAGCAAATCAGTTTTTTTTTAATACAAGAATTGCTTCAAAAGGCGATAAAACAGCCACTTTCAACGAGTTTTGTTATTTGTTCACGAACTACACCCATACACAATCGGTATTTTGGGAGTGCATGCTGGTTTCTTCTGGCATCTCGTGCCGTTAGTCCTCTGTTACATTTTACTTGGCACAATTACTATGAAAGTGTTATTTCAGCCAGGAAATTGCAGCAAAAGCCATCGAAAGTGTAGAACATGTATGAACCGGCCATTACTTAGTTACGCCTTGAAGCTGTGTAAATAAGGTAATTGACTCTAGTTTCATTTTATTACAGAAAGACAGACATTTATTCAAGACTTGCACACAGTACATCGTCTTAACACATCCATTTTTAAAGAAGCATTAATACTCTAAAATCAACGGAAATTTCGTAAAGTATTTCGTAAAATAAAGTTTCCCAATAAAAAATCAATGTTCCTTATAGCACAAGACAAAATTTCAAAACGAGATGTTTTCTGGTAACATGGATGTTTGTAGATACAAAATGCTTGCTTTTATTTTTTTCGTGTCACAATTAATTGCATTTTAATGTCCCGGACTGATATCTATTCATACGACACGCGAACACTAACATGGTACCATTTTATTTATACCACTGAAACACGCAACAGACACAAATAGGGCAGACGAGCGTAAGTATGTAAATCTAGCTTTGCAGAACGCATTACCCTAATGTTAAAAACAATCCCATAAGAGGGCATCAACTTGTGTGTTTCATAGTCCGCCGCAGTGAATATTGAAATAAAATGGTATAAAGGAATATGAACAAAGTGATACCCAAGTTGCATCCGCAAGAGATCATTCTTATTATCACTACAATTTCTATTTATGAAATCACGTGACCGATTGACATACCTTTGTCACAAATTGTTTGAATTTTAAGAAAATAAAACAGCACAAGAGCCCCACACACATCAAATGACGTAATGAATCAGTGTTCTGCGCATCTACAGGAAATGCGATGATCATCTTTTTCGATTGGCGATAAGTTGGCTGCTAACGATACGACATTAGTAAATATAATAATAATATAGTATATATTTGATGAATCGCAGATGGTTCAATGCGTTTAAAAGACGTGTGTTTTCTAAGTTTTTTGAAAATCGCCGTGAACTTGTTATTTAAAATAATTGTTATGTAATAATAATAGTTTTGGGTTTTAGTATATCGGATGCACCTTTTGGTTGTACAATGGGTGTCCATGAATAGTCGGAAAATGGACACGTCAAACGGATAAGGCCGGCTTACCGGAAAATCTGTCCTCTGTCAAATGATCCATGTTCCGTCAGTCGGTCCTTGCAGAATAATCATACTTTCAGTTTCTACGAGTATATGTTAATTAAATCCTACGATTTTTGTTTCGCATGAAATGCTGCAGAATATATAAAAATAATTATTTTGCAATAATTATGTTATGGGTGATCTTTACTTTGAATTGAAAATACGTTTCTATACGCAATCAGTTTATTCTCTTTAAAGGCACTGGCATGGCCCAACTCATTCTCTTCCTTGTCGCTTTAATGCCAATCCAGTTAACTGCAATTGCAAGTATGCGGCCCATTGCCACTCAAATTTGCATTAATTACCTCTTTAAAAAGACAAGATTTGTGTTCCGCAAAGGCTGATTTGTATGTTCCATCTTTGCAGACGACAATGGTGACGAATATGCTCCCGGTTTACATCCGTCAAGTACTTCTGGATGGGGTTAGAGCCGTTAATTTTCGAGGTCATCTACGAATTTGCCTCGCTGAGATCTAGAGACGCTAACGGCGAAGGCATTGCCGCCTCGGGTCTTGGTAATTTACGAATTGAGTAACTGGGAAACTTATTTGATATAATGCTCAGCGAATTTCATTTTAGTGTGACAACGCTATAAATCTGCCGACGGATAAAAAATACATTTGCTCAAAGCTCTGGTGCCTCAAATCGAATTAGAAAATTCGAGAAGGATATTAAACTTAATGACTTTCGAGAGAGCGAGATTTGTTTCTATTTACCCGTATTTGGATTTCAAGGGAAATTCTCTATAACTGGTTTCGTTTAAAGACGTCTAAATCATGTCAATTACACACATTAAGAATGAATCGTTCACGGTCCGAAGCTGTGACGTAGAAGTGTTTTGTGAAAGGCAGCTTTTTTTAAATTTAAATTAAAAAAAAAACAAAAAACTTTTGTCTTTGAGGTTTTAAATATTTNTTGAAACGAGTTATTTTTAACAACATGTTTATTGGTAAGTTTCATTTTTTATACGCCCGTTTTTTTTCAAAACGGGACGTATTATAGTTTCACCCTTGGCGGGCGGGCGGGCGGCGGGCGGGCGGCGGGTGGCGGCGGCGGCGTTCACAGCAGTGTCCGCTCTCTAATTCAAATAGTTTTCATGCGATCTTCACCAAACTTGGTCAGAAGTTGTATCTAGACATTATCTAGGTGAAGTTCGAATATGGGTCATGCTGGGTCAAAAACTAGGTCACAGGGTCACTTAGTGCGACGGGCGTATCTTGTGGCAATTTGGCACTCTTGTTTACAATTTTGCCTTCACAATAAAAACATTAATAACGTTTATGTTAAAATTAATCTGAGATATATTTTACAAATGAAAAACGACACAATATTAAAAAGTAAGGCAAGGTAATCGATTCCGTTCAGTAGCATTGATTGTCGCAAAAAAAAACGTTCTCCGGTGTTATGTCCCTTTCAGAGAATGTCGCCAACAAGATCTAAATATAAAACACAATTAATGAGGTACGTCAATAAAAATGACAATAACGCGTTTTTATCGGCAATAAAATATCCACAATATATATCACATGGGTCCGTAATGTGTCAAACAAAAGAAATGGGCACTTAACTAAAGGCATCACAAGTAGTTATTTTAATGCAAAACTGGCTTATTATTTCACTTTAAACAAACCAAGGCAAAAGGATTAAAAAGGAATAGGTCAGGTCAGCACATAAGGCAGTCGCGAAGACGCTGAGAGGACCTGTTCATAAACTCTGACTTACGAACACACACACACACACATACACACGCACGCACACACACACATACACACACACACACACATAAATAATTAGTAATAATGTAAATGCTTTGTTGTAAAAATGAACAACATGTCTGAAACAAATCCTAACGGGAATCCTACTTGCGGCAGTAGAGTCATATGAGGAAATGTCATCGCGACAGTAGGGTCATATGCAGAAATATCACCGCGGCAGTAGTGTCATACGAATTAATGTCACCGCGGCAGAAGTATGCTCCGAAGAAATGTCACCGTGGCATTAGTGTCATACGAAGAAATGTCACCTCGGCAGTAGTGTCATACGAAGAAATGTCACATCGGCAGTAGTGTCATACGAACAAATGTCACCTCGGCAGTAGTGTCAAACGAACAAATGTCACCTCGGCAGTAGTGTCAAACGAAGAAATGTCACATCGGCAGTAGTGTCATACGAAGAAACGTCAACGCGGCAGTAGTGCCATACGAAGAAACGTCAACGCGGCAGTAGTGTCATACGAGGAAATGTCTCCGTGGCATTAGTGCCATACGAAGAAATGTCTCCGTGGCATTAGTGCCATACGAAGAAATGTCTCCGTGGCAGTAGTGTCATACGAAGAAATGTCACCGTGGCAGAAATGTCATACGAAGAAATGTCTCCGTTGCAGTAGTGTCATACGAAGAAATGTCACCGTGGCACAAATGTCATACGAAGAAATGTCATCGTGGCAGTAGTGCCATGCGAAGGAATGCCACAGCGGCAGTAGTGTCATACGAACAAATTCACCTCGGCAGAAGTGTCATACGAAGAAATGTCTCCATGGCCGTAGTACCATAGAACGAACTTTCACCGCTGCAGTAGTACCATACGAAGAAATGTCCCCTCCGTAGAAGTGTCATACGAAGAAATGTCTCAATGGCAGTAGTACCATATGGAGAAATGTCACCGCGGTAGTAGTGTCATACGTAGAAATGTCTCAATGGTAGTAGTACCATACGAAGAAATGTCCCCTCGGCAGAAGTGTCATACGAAAAAAAGGTCTCCATGGCATTAGTACAGTACGAAGAAATGCCTCCGTGGCGGAAGTGTCATACGAACATACAAAGAAATGTCATCGTGACAGTAGTTTCATAGGAAGAAATGTCACCTCTGCAGTTGTGTCAGTCGTAGAAATGTCACCGCAGCAGTATTGCAATGCGAAGAAAAGTCATCGCGGCATAGTGTCATAAGAAGAAATGGATTGCGTCAGAAGTGTCATAAGAATAAATGTCACCGTGGCAGAAGTGCCATTCTATGAAATGTCATCGCGGCAGTATTGCCATAGGAAGAAATGTAACCGCGACAGTAATTTCATACGAAGAAATGTCACCGCGGCAGTAGTGTCATACGAAGAAATGTCACCGCAACAGTAATGTCATACAATAGAAATGTCACCGCGGCAGTTGTGCCATACGAAGAAATGTCACCGTGGCAGAAGTGCCATTCTATGAAATGTCATCGCGGCAGTATTGCCATAGGAAGAAATGTAACCGCGACAGTAATTTCATACGAAGAAATGTCACCGCGGCAGTAGTGTCATACGAAGAAATGTCACCGCAACAGTAATGTCATACAATAGAAATGTCACCGCGGCAGTTGTGCCATACGAAGAAATGTCACCGTGGCAGAAGTGCCATTCTATGAAATGTCATCGCGGCAGTATTGCCATAGGAAGAAATGTAACCGCGACAGTAATTTCATACGAAGAAATGTCACCGCGGCAGTAGTGTCATACGAAGAAATGTCACCGCGACAGTAATGTCATACAATTTGAATGTTACCGCGGTAGTGGTGCCATACGAAGAAATGTCACCGCGGTAGTAGTGTCATACGATGAAATGTCAACGCGGCAGTAGTGTCATACGAAGAAACGTCACCGCGGCAGTAATGTCATACGATGAAATGTCACCGCGGCAGTAATGCCATACGATGAAATGTCACCGCGGCAGTAATGCCATACGATGAAATGTCACCGCGGCAGTAATGCCATACGATGAAATGTCACCGCGGCAGTAATGCCATACGATGAAATGTCACCGCGGCAGTAATGCCATACGATGAAATGTCACCGCGGCAGTAATGCCATACGATGAAATGTCACCGCGGCAGTAATGCCATACGATGAAATGTCACCGCGGCAGTAATGCCATACGATGAAATGTCACCGCGGCAGTAATGCCATACGATGAAATGTCACCGCGGCAGTAATGCCATACGATGAAATGTCACCGCGGCAGTAATGCCATACGATGAAATGTCACCGCGGCAGTAATGCCATACGATGAAATGTCACCGCGGCAGTAATGCCATACGATGAAATGTCACCGCGGCAGTAATGCCATACGATGAAATGTCACCGCGGCAGTAATGCCATACGATGAAATGTCACCGCGGCAGTAATGCCATACGATGAAATGTCACCGCGGCAGTAGTGTCATACGACGAAATGTCACCGCGGCAGTAATGCAATACGATGAAATGTCACCGCGGCAGTAGTGTCATACGACGAAATGTCACCGCGGCAGTAATGCCATACGATGAAATGTCACCGCGGCAGTAGTGTCATACGACGAAATGTCACCGCGGCAGTAATGCAATACGATGAAATGTCACCGCGGCAGTAGTGTCATACGACGAAATGTCACCGCGGCAGTAATGCAATACGATGAAATGTCACCGCGGCAGTAGTGTCATACGACGAAATGTCACCGCGGCAGTAATGCAATACGATGAAATGTCACCGCGGCAGTAGTGTCATACGACGAAATGTCACCGCAGCAGTAGTGTCATACGATGAAATGTCACCGCGGCAGTAGTGCCATACGAAGAAATGTCAATGCGGCAGTAGTGTCATACGATGAAATGTCAACGCGGCAGTAATGCAATACGATGAAATGTCACCGCGGCAGTAGTGTCATACGACGAAATGTCACCGCGGCAGAAATGCAATACGATGAAATGTCACCGCGGCAGTAGTGTCATACGACGAAATGTCACCGCAGCAGTAGTGTCATACGATGGAATGTCACCGCGTCAGTAATGCCATACGAAGAAATGTCAGCGCGGCCGTAGTGCCATACGAAGAAATGTCAATGCGACAGTAGTGTCATACGATGAAATGTCACCGTGGCAGTAGTGTCATACGATTAAATGTCACCGCTGCAGAAATGCAATACGATGAAATGTTACCGCGGCAGTAATGCCATACGATGAAATGTCACCATGGCTGTAGTGCCATACGAAGAAATGTCACCGCGGTAGCAGTACCATTCGAAGAAATGTCACCGCGGCAGAAATGCCATACGATGAAATGTCACCGCGGCAGTAGTGCCATACGAAGAAATGTCACCGCGGCAATAGTGTCATACGAAGAAATGTCACCGGGGAACTTGTGTCATATGAAGAAATGTAACATCGAGCAACATGTAGAACGGGAGCCCGGAAACGACTAACCACGCGATAACATACGCAAAAACTATAAACATTCATCTGTCTCGGACGCAACGGTCTTATGCCTTATGCCATGGCTTTGACTTAAACCTCGCCACGCGCCTTGAACCATATGGTTTCTTTCGCATATCTACCGGGCGGACAATTTACTTATCCGACGATTCAAGGATTCGACGCCATTCGAAAGACTGTCTACCTTACTTGCGTTGGGGCCATTTAGAAACCGATCGTCTAATGACCTGGATTTCTTCAGATTTTCACCCAAACATGTTTGAAGTTTTTTTTTCTTTTTTCTTTTCGTTACCAGGCGACGTTCATAATAAAGAACACTTCAATGAAGGACACGAATATGACGATGCAAGGGAGATAATGGCCGCATATCGCCATGACAACGACAAAGACGGGTATCACATGAATATCAACTGATCATTGATAAGGCTAAAAGTATCCTAGATAAATGCAGGTGTTCAAATGGCAAATGAGCAAAACCTTCATCTAGCAAACATATGAAACTCAGCTACCGGTACTTTCGAGTTTTCATTACATTCATCGTGTAATTTTCACAATGGTAATCCCAGTAGCATTTGCTTTGTTTGTATTCGTATTCGCGATAATCTGAAAACAACAAAAGTCTAGTTACTGGAATGAGAAATATTGGATACATTAATGCTTCCATTCAATAAAATCACAACTTCACAACTACCTTTTTTACGGTTAATATGAAAGGGCATATATATTTCATTAATTACAAAGTTTTACAATTTTGCACCGATTTTGTTAACGTTCATATTCTGTAAGGGTTTTGGAACTGTTGAAGTTATTCGTTGTCGGTATCTTAACAGGATCATTAATTATAATGCAGTCAATATTTCACTACAGACAAGGTTCTAAACACACCCTATGATACATTATTGGCTTACCAACGCGGAGTCTTTCAAGAAAGATAACTCCCGAGGACGTCCTGATGGGAATCAGTCAACGGGAGGCAAATGTGAAAACATTTAACTGTCTCAACACGGA
>VMBQ01011813.1:0-12523 GCA_007657795.1 Dreissena rostriformis | reverse complement strand
TCATTACCTGCTAGTTTGATCCGGGAATGTTCCTCTATACTTTCTATGACCTCTTTATGAGCGGGCGGCATGTAGTTCATTACCTGCTTGTTTGACCTGGGAATGCTCCTCTATAGTTTCTATGAACTCTTTATGAGTGGGCGGCAAGTAGTTCATTACCTGCTTGTTTGACCTGGGAATGCTCCTCTATAGTTTCTATGAACTCTTTATGAGCGGGCGGCATGTAGTTCATTACCTGCTTGTTTGACCTGGGAATGCTCCTCTATAGTTTCTATGAACTCTTTATGAGCGGGCGGCATGTAGTTCATTACCTGCTTGTTTGACCTGGGAATGCTCCTCTATAGTTTCTATGAACTCTTTATGAGCGGGTGGCATGTAGTTCATTACCTGCTTGTTTGACCTGGGAATGCTCCTCTATAGTTTCTATGAACTCTTTATGAGCGGGCGGCATGTAGTTCCTCATGTTCTCTAAGAAACTGCGAATATCTGAAAGCAGACAGTCCAATATTGCATACTCAAATATATAAATGAGTTTCGCTCTAGGAAAACAGGGTTTAATGCATGCGCGTAAAGTGTCCCAGATTAGCCAGTGAAGTCTGCAAAGGCTAATCCTGTGTTTTGTTTACTGGATTTCCCATAAAAGCGGAAAGTGTTGTCCCTGATTAGCCTGTTCGGACTGCACAGGCTGATCTGAGACAACATTTTACCCACATGCATTAAGTGCCTTTTTCCCAGAGTGCAGCTCAAATGCAAATGTAAATGTTAATTCTGACATAAAATGAGTTTGCCATGTTAACACTATTTTGTCAGAATTTTTATAGGCCATGCAGTTACAAGGGCAGCTATATTCCTTGCCATGATCCTTTTGACCTTTTAATTTGACCTTGACCTTAAGGTGACGTGACTTACTCATGTCTTCCATGATAAACGCTGGAGACGAGTATCATGAAATTCTCTTATAGGGCACAAAAGAAAAATCAAACACAGACTCAAACATTCAAACTTCAAGTGTGACCTTGACCTTAGTATTCATGACCGGCGTAAGCCTTCTGCACAGGGTCTCGATGAGCAAAACCTTTTTTTTTCTAAGTTTAATGAAAATCCTTCAAAGGGTAATGATATTGAGCGGACACAAAAAACAGAGGCTAAATAATTTAACCTTCAAGTGAGACCTTGACCTGGTTTGACTGATTCATGCCGTCTGCAATCACTGGCATAAATGTGTCCTGTTCTTAAAAAACTGGACAAAATGCTTGTGCGTTAATTGTCATCCCAGATTAGCCTGTGCAGTTCGCACAGGCTAATCAGGGACAACAATTTCCGCTTTTAAGGAATTTTTCGTTTAAATGATGTCTCTTCTTAGCCAAAATCCGGTTTTGGCGGAAAGTGTCGTCCCGGATTAGCCTGTGCGGACTGCACAGGCTAATCTGGGATGCACTTTACGCACATGCATTTTGCACAGTTTTCTCAGAACACGCCACAAATGTTTGAGTTAACTGAAGTTTCACAAAAACATTCAAAAGGCTAAAATAGACATGGAACAGACACAAATATGTTACGGACAGACAGACTGACAGATCGACAACAGATCCTCCTTCAAAAACTGATATGAATATTTGTGCTCACCAGGCCCATGTCTGACTCCCAGGACGGCATCAATGCACTGTAGGGTGGAGCTTTGGGCTGCACTTCCACCCGTCATCTGAAAATACCATGATATACCAGTATATAAGATGCAAATGATGGAAAATCTAGAGTAAATGTATTTGCATAGAGCCTTGTGCTGCATCAGCTTGAGAAGGCAGCGAAACGTAATCCAGGCAAACACTTTCTGCCTAAAGAGCATTTATGGTTAGAATGTGTTTGCCTGTTTACTAGTTGGATTTTTGCTTTCAAAAATATTTCAGTCATATCATGGCAGTCAGTCAAACATCTCACCCTTTCATGGGTAATTTGGTGTACCAGTACCAAGTACACATACTTATGCCAGTAACTCACAACTGCCCTACTTGAATATCATGGCCATAGAAAGGATTTCTTTACCAATCCATACACAAGTTATGTGGCCAGGCCAGGGATCAAACCATCTTTTAGAGGATAAATAGTTCAGCGATCTACCAGCTAATCTAACTGCACGGTTTTGAAACTTTCTTTACACAGTAAAGATCTTAAAATGGTAAAGCGTCATCCCAGACTGCATAGAATTATTTGGGTTGCTACAACACCCCCGGCAACCCAATCTGATGTGAAAAGTTCCACCTGCTTGGAAAAGTTTCCGATAAATTTGGCTGAATTTTGGTAGGGTAAGTAAATCTAGTTCTATAATTGTTTTAAGGCATTTTTGAATTAAACTATCTTTTGGTATATGCAAAGGAGGTATTATCATGTATGTTAGAAAAATCCTGGTTATTATTATTGAGGATTTATTGAAATATGGCTATGTCGACAATGCAGGGACTTGTCCCCTATTTAGCATTTTATTTACAAATTTCTTTAAAGGTATGCCAGTGAAAAAGTTTTTGCAATGAAAATGATATCAACCAATGTCCCCCGAGTAACATATCCGCCAGGGTTTCTTTAAAAAAATCGTATTGGTCGAGAAATTCCACTTTAAAGTGAGTATGCACAATTTTTATAAATTGTAATATATTGATACAAATATGTTACAATAACACAAAATAGACACGAAAAATTATACATTGAAGACGAATTTCATAAAATGCAGCAAAGACAAGTTAGCGCTGGTTAAAGCCGATGCCGACACTTTTACTCGTATTTGAAAGGAAACAAAATTGTCTCTTTGTGTCGTATGAATGAATCTGCACTAAAACTAAATTTAGATTCACATTGTACATGCATGATAAACATGCTGGCGAATTCGACTGGAAGACATTTTCGATTTCAGATTTAAATAGCTGGCTTATTCCGCATTTTTCGACACATGTTCTTCTTAACTTTTATTTAATTTATATTAAAATATATGTAAAATAAGTTTTTACACATTTAATATAAATTCATAAATATTTGACAAAATCGTGTATACTCTCTTAACATTCAACATGTTGATGAAAAAATTATATGACCCGGTGCAGTGCCAAAGATGTAAAGATATGACAGGAGTGCAATTCATTTATAAACTTAAAAGCTCACTATTACAGTTGATTAATGCCCACTCTGATGCATTTTAGATCATTTTCATTGAACTTTGAGGTTTCATAGTTATATCCATTCTGAAGCTTAGTTAATTGCCAGCTTATTTGTATCTTTTGTTGTTTTTTTATTGTTTGAAAATCATTGTAAATGTAAAGCAATTGATTTATACAGGTAAAAATATATGTCAGTTAGGCAATCTAAACCTTTATATTAATATTTTCTGCCTATAGTTCTAATTATGGGTAGACTTTCATTAATCTGAACTAAATTTGGATCAATGATACGTGACTTAAAGATGACAGCTTTGCAAACATCTGCCACAATACACGTGTGTCAATGTCTCTTTATTTTCATTCTTTTTGGTAATGATATATGCAAAATGTAAACATTAATTTTCAAAACCCAATCCAAGCCTCCTTCTTATGTCTATTTGCATAGATAACACGCAGTTCTCATCTGCTGAAGCCCCAAGCCTTGAAGGAATATATTCAGCCAGATTTCAGCAAATTATAACATTTAAAACTAGGGCGTACTTTCCATTTGAGCGTAAAACGCATATTGAGAGAAATTGTCAAGATTGCATTTAAATTATATAGCTCTGGTCTTTTATCACTTTACTCATTAAATGACGTCAAAGTATGTGTTTTACTTTACAAGTCATTTAAAGTTTCACGTCATGGATAAAAGGTATTTATCCTATTAAATATTAAGTACGACATAGAGTTTGTAGTCGCGTAACCCACTTAAGGTATATTATTAACTAACGGCTCGCGCACACATGTCATGAATCTCTCTCACTCTGCTTCTCTCCTCTGTGTCTGTCTCTGTCAGTGTCTGTCTGTCTGTCCGTACATACCAGAGCTACAGTAGGGGGTTCTTTTTGTAACAACTTTCATAAGGTGTATTATCTATGACAGTCAATGGGGATTGAACAATTGAGGGAGTCCAGTGCAAGTGCTCAGGACATTATGTGTTTGTTTTCTACGTAAGAGTATCATTTACTCCACAATTATTTCAAACAGTAACCAAATAGTAAGTATAAAAAGTCTCAGTGCAAGGAACAAGCATGCAAAGCGCATAAATCAGCTGTAATAGTCGTGAGCTTTTAAGTTTATAAATGAACTGCACTCCTGTCATATCTTGACATCTTTGGCACTGCACCGGGTCGAAATTTCTCCACCAATACAATTTTGTTTTAAGAAACCCTGGCAGATATGTTACTCGGGGGACATTGGTTGATATCATTTTTGGTGCAAAAACTTTTTTACTGGCATACCTTTAAAGAAATTTGTAAATAAAGTGCTAAATAGGGGACAAATCCTTGCATTGTTGACTTCAAACAGCCATATTTCAAATAATCCTGAATAATAATAACCAGGATTTTTCTAACATACATGATAATACCTCCTTTGCATATACCAAAATATATTTTAATTGAAAAATGCCTTTAAACAATTAAAGAACTGGATTTACTTACCCTACCGAAATTCAGTCAATTTTATCGGAATCTTTTCCAAGCAGGTCAAACTTTTCACATCAGATCGGGTTGCCGGGGGTGTACAAATGCCATGTGTATGAAGCCTGGATTTCCCACGACAAGGCCTATGCCCCATTTTAACTATTTAAACTAGTTTGAATTGGTAATGTTTTGTGACATCAGATAACAAAAATGTAACATTTCCTTTTTGCCACAGAGGAATTTTAACTTCACAATCCAATAATAATGTAGTGTAATATTGCATAATTATACAAAAATATTTCAACATAAAAAAGCTGATTAAAAAAATGCTTAAACTGAAAACAAAAATCACCACACCAGATCCTAAAGGTGTACCTTTAATGGTTCAGCACTTATCCCTGTGTACACAACACCATCTGGGAGAGGGGACCCATCTCCACCCCATCTGTAACAAGAACTTAAAATCAGTGCCAAGCATGGAACTATTGTACAAATGCATCTTATTAGATATATGGTTTGAATTTGACAATGTGTGTGTAAACTCTATTTAGAATGATGATGATGATGATGATGATGATGATGATGCTGATGATGAAAAAGAAGATGATGATGCTGGTGGAGGTGGTGATGATGATGATGCTGGTGATGATGATGATAATTATGATGATGATGATGATGATGATGATGATGATGATGATGATGATGCTAATGCTGATGATGCTGATGATGATGTCTGAGTGACTGATTGAGTGACTGATTGAGTGACTGATTGAGTGACTGACTGAGTGACTGACTGAGTGACTGACTGTGACTTATAATCTAATCCCAAGTTTACAGTCAGTAAATTTGAAAACCCACTTCATGTTATCATAATATCATCATTTGTTAAGAGGATACAATGTTAACTCACTTTTAACATGATTTGATGTGTGATATGTGTATGTTAAATAAACAAAAATTCACAGTTGATATATGGAACATACCCACTCAGAAATGGCCGCAGCACATCATAAAAGGTCTCAGCAGACAGCTTTTCTAAATGAGAAATAACATACTTACTCTATGCTTGTCAACAAACTGGATGAATTTAAATCAAAACATAGCATTTTAATAAATTGGTTCAAGAATTTTTTTTCCAATAAATTCGTTTTTGAAAATATTCAGAATGCTAATTGAATTCTTGTACCAACCATGCATTTTGCTAAATGCCTTTTTCATTTCAAGAACAGTGTGTTTGATGTTTTGCAAATCCATTACCAGGGCATCAACATTTCTATTTTGAGCGTGTGTAAGAGCTTGCATCAGGACCTGCAAAATTAAGTACAGATGAATTTCAATAATTATTCATATTATAAATGTTTGCTTCAACGACACTGCATTTGGATGTGACAATAGACACCTGCAAAGTTTAAAAGCTTTTACCCTCCTTTAATAAAAATGCTTTTTAAGTCGTTCATTACACACCAAGTGAAACCACTCTTTCAGTATTTTCATTATAAAGTTATTTTCTATTGCTTTTATCTGATTTAAAGTGTGACCAAATTTAATTTTAAACGAATATTAAGATGATTACAATAGTACTTCACAGTCAAATCGTGCATTCTTAATGTGTCGTGTTCTGAGAAAACTGGGCATAATGCTTGTGTGTAAATTGTCATCCCAGATTAGCCTGTGGAGTCCGCACAGGCTAATCAGGGACGACAGTTTCCGCTTTTATGGAATTTTTTGTTTAAATGATGTCTCTTCTTAGCGAAAATCCAGTTTAGGCGGAAAGTGTCGTCCCGGATTAGCCTGTGCGGACTGCACAGGCTAATCTGGGATGACATTTTACGCACAAGCATTTTGCCCAGTTTTCTCAGACCACGCCACAAATACATTAATTTCTACCGACTTACCTTCAGGCCCACTGCAAAGGCCCACTCGACTTCCGCCGTAACGGTTACAAACCACTCTGCATGATCCCCGCCTGGCAGATTGTACAGACTATGTAGCTCACTGCAAGCAATCCGTACCACTGATTTGTCTTGAAAAATATCACAATTACATTTATAATTTATTACTTATGTTTGAAAATAATGTTTGCAATGATTATTGTTGATTGTTCTCGAAACATTGGAATAACTTTACAAACATGAATCAACTCTGGTTTGCGCATGAAACACACTATAATTAAAAAAATAGACAAGTTAAAGGCAAATGAAGATACAGTGACAATGGTCCATTACTACCATTTTGCTTTGATTACAAGCAAACTTGACACCACTTTCATATGGTATAACAAGAGCATTCAGGGCACCACTTTCATATGGTATAACAAGAGCATTCAGGGCACCACTTTCATATGGTATAACAAGAGCATTCAGGGCTTTTTCTCAAAATTTTGGGAGTAGGACCTAAACCCACCAAATTGTGAAAGTTTGTGTCAATTTACTTCAAAAAGAGGAAATGTATTTTTCTTTCATTGATTCCATTTGAATAATTATGGATAAAACTTAATTACCGGTATAACAGAAAGTTTTTATCATAAACATATCGGTAAAATACAGATTATAACTAGAAAACGCTTTTTATTTCTTCACTTTGCAGCTCTTTTTCCCAACAAAGTAAGAAAAGTAAAACCTTCAAATGAGAATTTTAGGACTGGATTTGGGGAAAAAAGATACTTTTTGACATTAGGAATATGAATGAAAAGTGGCAATAATATCAGCCAAAACAAGAGATGTGTTTTTCGGAAACACAATGCCCCCTATTGCCCGCCTTGAAATAAAATTTCAATATATCGCTTGGCAGGTTTAGAAATTATCTCCCTTTTAAAGCTTATTACTTCCCTTGGATTGTATTTCTTTAACTTTGACCTTGAAGGATGACCTTGACCTTTCACCACTCAAAATGTGCAGCTCTATGAGATACACATGCGTGCCAAATATCAAGTTGCTATCTTCAATATTGCAAAAGTTATGGCCAACGTTAAAGTTTTCTGACTGACGGAAGGACTGACGTTCAACTGCTAAATGCCACACTACCGGGGGCATAACAAGCCTTGGCATTTCTGATTATTTAGAATACTGGTAAGTTAAATAGACCCTTGTTCTGTAACTGTAAGATGGAGAAAAGCAGGGATAGCCATCAGAAGGTTCCGAGTTCCATCCACAATTGAGCAGATTTCTGAAGATCTTTGCCAGGATATTGTCAATGAGCATACTTCATTTTTTAGCTCAAGTCAGAAGATGAGTTTTGAGTTTCCGCTCAGCTGAGTATTGAGCATGTCGGTCAGTGCAAGAACAATCTAAAATCTTAGCAATAAGAATATGCACATAGTTCCTTATAGAACTCAGGATTGAGTCTGACTCAAAACTTAAAGTTCAAGTATGTTCATTATACTAGGCCACTCTATTCAGACACTAAAAACTGGTTCTCTCCGATAAATGGACTGAAGTTCATCTGAATAAGCTAAGGTCTTTCAATGCAATTGAGCTATACAAACTAGGTTCAAGCTAAACAGACTTACCCATGCGAATCTACACTCCAGTTTGCCAGCACCAGACTTGGGTGACACAAAACTGGCTGTATCCCCAGCAGCATGGACACCCCGTGCCAGGGAACCGCTAGACAGGCGGGCAGCACCTTAAACAACAAAACAAATGTTTAGAATCACAGATGCTAAGACACCAATGCTAACAGCTCACAGATTTTAAAGCCTGTATTGATATCAGGCTTTTACTGTTCAGTGTTTTACCAGGTGTTATTATCAATGACAGAGTTTGCAACAAATTTTAGTGTTTGTTTGGAAATAGGAATGACTTAGGCATGACATTAAAAGAGATTTACCTTGAATTAAGCTAAAGGCCGTACGCCTTTTTATAGCTCTTGATGCGAAGGGTGAATTAAAAAAATGACTTTTACCATTGGAAGTATAATAAGAATGGCTTTCAAAAACGTAACAATAAACTGCACAGATAAGCAGCAAGGCTTTGCTTGTGTTGCGAACGTGTACCTCTAATAAGCAACAAACCTTTGCTGCCCCGCTATCCCCTTCCTGCCAGATATATCCTGAGGCGATGATGGACAGCTGGAGGTGGGCTAATCGGAGTTCTCGGTGACCTTGAAGTTTATGATGGTCCAGCATGCTCATCTGGAATGCGATATCATTATTTTTTGTGTTGGGCTTAATGCATGTGCGTTAAGTGTCGTCCCAGATAAGCCTGTGCAGTCCATACAGGCTTATCAGGGACTACACCTTCTGCTTTAATGGTATTTTTCGTTTAAAGGAAATCTCTTCAAAGCAAAATTTCAGTTGACAGGCCTTTCCCTTGCGTATCTACAGGTCTAATTTAAATTATAATATACTGCACAGGCTAATCTGGGAAGACACTTTACGCACAAGCATTTTGCCCAGTTTTCTCTGAACACGCCACAAATAATGAAACTTTTTATTCAGCTAAGCATTTTACTCACTTCATGCAAAATTTGGTCTTATTTGGGCAATGGAGCTCCAGACCAGTGTGATCAGTCTCATTGGCAGACAGCTCCTGCATAAGCCAAGACTGGTCTGGAGCTATGCTGGCCAAAAACGGTGTTAGACCAATTTTCGTATGATTCGGCTAAATAAGTAAAATTCATGGTTCCAAACTGACCTTGTCAACTGCACCTCTCAGTGTTTTCTGTTGTACTAGCTCTGCCATGTTTTTAGCCAGTGTATTCCATTCACGGAAATAATCTGGTAAAACTTTCTAAAAACAAATAAAAAATGACATAATAACCATACAACATGATAACANCCCAAAATTCCCCGTTTGACTTTTTGATGTTTAGTAATGGAGATGATTGCGCATAGAAATAAAATTTCTTAAGAGGTAGTATCCATTTAACTGATATGTTTATGTTTGGAATTTACTGTTTTAAGTAAGTTTTATCCCCAAAAGTTCAAAATTCATATAATAAACAATAAATTAGTTTTCCCAATTCAGTGTAAATTGACATTTAAATTCCCAATTTTAAGGAAATTGGTCATATTCCCAAAATGATGAGAAAAAGCCCTGAGACTGATTCACTGAATCAAAGTAAGCAAGAAAGACATTAAAATGCGACATAATCCACACACATACCTCCGGTATTGGTTTCAAAATGCAGATACTACACTACTGAGTGTGCTTTAGCCCTTACAATGCGTATTAAGCTGATTCAGATACGAAAAATCCAAGATGTCCGAATTTTTAGACAGGTACATTGTATGTAATGTTTGTCAATTATTATATTGAAAAAAAATCAATGTGCAATAATTTTATTGTGTTATTCTATTCTTTCTCTGCCTTGGAATAAATACAAAATTTTATTTCACATCTTTGCAATCTTTTAACTTAAGAAGAATTATTTTCTAAGTAAAAAGATTTAACATACTGCTTCCTTAATATCATATCAACCGCTGTTGGGTGAAACCTGTGTTTATTTCTGGTTTGATTGTCACAGGGTGAGAAAATTGTGCGACCAGTCCGGAACTCGAACCCGGGACACCTCGCTATCAGGGCGAGTGCTCTCCTGACTGAGCAGGGCCACCACACAACCTCTCTCCTAACGTGACCAGATTCAGACCGTGACATACACCCCAACTGGAATATGTTTTAATCCTCGAATACAGGGATTCGGGGTGTTATATAATTAACCATGGGCCTCTGTAAAAGTATACCCAGGTAACGCCACAGTCCCACATTAGGCGCCAAATGTCATAGGGCAAGAAAATTGTGTGACTCGAACCCGGGACACCTCGCTATTAGGGCTAGCACTCTCCCGATTGAGCTAACAGGGCCGCCACACAACCTCTCCCATAACCTGATCAAGTCAAGACTGTGACAGTAATTTACCCAATAATGCGTATGTAATGGTTGATTGCCTGCATTCATCTGCCAGGTTTTATGACCTTAATCCGGTTTTAAAATCCCATGATCGAATGGTCACCAGATATTAAAGCGAAAACATGGCAGAAATCTGGTATAATAGCGCTGTAAAATATATGTCCGACATTTTAGAGCCATTAATAGTCGACGAAAACCCGTATGTCCGAAAATTAAGAGTCACGCAAAAAAATAGTTTGGCCTAAATAGAGGGTGTCCGAAAAATTACAGCGTCCGAAATCTTACAAATATTACGGTACGAACTCAAGTAGATATTGTCTTTTTTCTATAACCGAATTAATAGTTCTGAAATCTAACAAACCAATGGTTTGATGAGCATGAATCCATATTCTTCGGACACTTTAAATGCATTCAAATCTAAGGGAAAAATATCCATTCTTCGAAACTGAAAGTAAAGGTAAATCTTCAAAGGGAACTTTTCCCGTACTTTCTCTTTACAAAAGTGTAAAATGCGGGTACAACTTTTTTACAACTTCTATCGTAAAGTGTACAGTATAGATAATGAGTGAGTTTGACTTTTAAGTAAAGTGTTGGTTTATATAGATTCTAATGTAAAATAAAATAGAAAAGAAGCATTTGCGTTCATGAAGTCAATTAAGCGGAAGATTCCCTTAATTCTTAATCAAAATTCGAGTTTATCTCGCTGCCGCTGTTTATTAAAACATACTACGTTAAATATTATTTTTATTAAATATGTGTAATCACCATCATTCCCTTCACCGGTCTGGAGGGACGAAGGCACAGAGATACCGCGCCAGTCAAGTCTGTTGTGGGCTGCTTAGAGTAGCTCATTCATGGGGAGCGGCGTCCGGTCACTTCTTTTCCTCTCAGATCTTCTTGTATATTGCCGTCATCGCTGCAGTCGGTGCCTCTCCTCCGTGCCTAATCAGCTCGGATAAGACGTTGTCCACCACAAAGATTGTCCTGCCTTCAGACTACGCAATCCCTCCTCCACCTGTGCCTTTAGTATGGACGAACTTTCGTCGCCCGCTTACGGTCAAGGATCGTACTAGTACTGAAGGAGACTGGGCTCTGGTTGAAGCGGTTAGGTATAGAGGTCGCTTCAGTATTCGGTCCACCTGTTAAGGACTGCGGCCTTTTCGGTCAGGAGGTTTCCCACACACCGTCTGATATAACACTGGCCTTGGTCTGACTGGTCTTCGTGAGGGTCTTCAGAGTGCTGTAGGCCTTCTTACTGCTGCATGTGGTCATCTCTTTGTCAATGTTGATATATTGCTCCTCAATCCACTCCCCCATGTCCTCGTTCATCTTATTACTCGCATCCCTGTTCGTCTTCATGTATTCTGTCCTAGAGTCCACGCTAGCGTTCTGTTCATGCCTCAGCTCTCTTTTCTTTTGTCACAGAGGTCCATTATATCGGTCGTCAACCATGGCTTGTTCTTCCTTCTCTTTCCTTCCAAGAAATTCTTCGGCCGATGACATGACAATTCTTTTTCGGACCTCAGCGGTACTGATACCATCATTGGACATGGTTGCGCCCAAGTACTTGAAGCTGGTAACTTCTTCTAGCTTCTCGTCGTTCATGGTGATGTCTGCACTGGTGTTGGTCGTGCTTTTCACCATGATCTTGGACTTCTACGTGCTGACCCCCATGCCTTATGCTCCTGCTCTTTCATTGAGTTCTTTTGGTGAGATCTTGAAGTTCACTGCTGGTGCCACCCATGGGGTCAATGTCATCAGCGAATCTCAAGTCGTTTTACACATCGTTAATAACGTTATATGAATAATGTACAAGCAGGAAATATGTCAACCAATTTTAAATACACACCCGGTTAATTAATCCCTGGATTTTGTATGCACATATTTCAATGGTGATTATGACATCTATTATAACTAACATGTTTACTGGCACATCTCTTAGCGCGCACATGTCTTTTTGAGAAGGAAAGAGTCACCTTTATTCAATTAACAAGACTTAAATTTGGTAATGCCTAATACCATTATTTATATCATCCGCGTGGGCTTGAAATAAAATATTTAA